>PVHX01007804.1:0-87051 GCA_004024805.1 Geosciurus inauris | reverse complement strand
AAATGGATGGAACTGGAGAACATTTTGCTAAGTGAAGTAAGCCAATCCCAAAAAACCAAATGCCGAATGTTCTCTCTGATTAGTGGATGCTGATACATAAGGGGAGTGGGAATGGGGAACATAGGAGAAATGGAGGAGCTCTGGACGCGGCAGGGGGGATGTGGGGGAAGGGAAAGGGGAATGGGTATAGTAATGATGGTTGATTGAGATCGTCATCACTACCCTTGGTGCATGTATGAAGACACAAATGGTGTGACTCTATCTGGTTTGCAACCAGAGAAATGGAAAAATTGAGCTCTATATATGTACTATGACTTGAAATGCATTTAAGTAAATTAATTAAAAAAGAAAAGAAAAAGATTGTGTCAAGCTGAGGGCAGAGTAAATTCAAAGACTCTGACATGACAGGCTTGGTTGAAGGACAGATGGAGGGTCAATGTGAAGGCCAGTGTGGCTGGAATAGGGAATGAGACAGTGAGGCAAGCCTAGATCAGGACAAGAAGGTGGAGTTTTATTTTAGTTATAAATGTAAGCATTATGCAAATTTAACGTAGAAGGGGATATGATCTGATTTAGGATGCTGAACCTTATTTTGGTTGCTTTATGGAGAAGGGAGCAGGAAAAGAAGGCAGGGAGGCCAGATGAAAGGTTACTCTGATAGACCCTGTGAGAGATGTTAACAACTTGGACTAGGGTTGTAGAAATTTAGAAGGGAAGAAATGCTCAGATTTAGGATTTTCTTTTTTTTTTCCTGGTTGTGGTAAGAGGAACTTATGGATTGGACACAGAATGTAAGGAAAGGAAGTTTTGGTTTGTTCAGCTAGAAGAAAAGCTCTGATGGAAAAGATGTGGAGGTGGGTAGTAGGCTTTAGGTATTATGGATAGATCAGTAATTAACTTTGAGGCATATTTAGTTTGAGTTGCTTATTAAATATCTGGATAGGACTGCCATGAAGGCAGTTGGACATACAAAGTTGGAGCTCACAGAAGTAGATGGCAGCTTGGGAATCATCAGATAGGGCTTCTGCATTCCTGGGGGTGAATACTGAGCCCCAAGGCCTGACCTACCCAAATGTCAGGTCCCAGCCTCATTCTGTGGGGGTACTTATGCTGTAGGAAATCTAATTAATTAAAAAGATTTACTCTATCTTAAGACAAGTGTCTTGGGAAATAGATGAAGATGAATGCTATGTGTCATCTAATATTGAAGTTTTGAAGTTAAAGGACATTTGCTAAATCAAATCACTTGAAGTGTGTTAAAGAAAGCCTGTATATATTCTAGACTTTTTAAAAAAAATTTTTAGATGTTGATGGACTTTTATTTTATTCATTTATTTATATGTGGTGCTAGAATTGAACCCAGTGCTTCACACATGCTAGGCAAGAGCTCTACCACTGAACCAAAACCCCAGCTCCTTCTAGATGTTTTGACAGAAGTAAGTAACCACACATCTATTTCATGCAAGAGTAGACGTTTGTACCTTTTAAAGTGGATTCACCAGATATGTTTAAAAGATTCCTTTTCGGAGGCCCTGAGATTAATGGAACATGACATATGTGGACCCTACCCTTGTAGAACTTTGATTCTGTTGGGGAAGTTGGTCATTTAATTCATGTTATGTATGACTGATTTTGGTAAAGGAGAATTAATTATTCTAAGGGAAATAAAATAACATAGATAATCTGAGTAAGTCAGAGTACTTTTTCTTTTGAATTTTGTGCTGATATTTTAGTCTGTTAATAAATTGAAATTATTTTTGGTTTAAAAAAATTGAAACAAGAATTTTAATAAATTATACATAACATCCCTCTTATTGATAAAGGCATAAAATCTACTCAGTTCCTATGTTAGATGATTGATGGGTGGACTTTGATTTTGTGAGAAAATTATTTATTGAATCTAATGGTTACTGTGAAATTGGAATGAGGAAAATATAAAAGGTGAAAAAAGAAGAAAGAAATATTAGATGGTACCCCTGAGATTGGATGAAGTGGCCTCTATTAATTTGGAAGGGCTGATGTAACAAAATGCCACAGACTGGGTGGCTTGAACAATGGAAATTTAGAGGCTAAGTGAGATTCAAGTGTGGGCAAGGTTGGTTTTCCTAAGGCCTCTCTCCTTTGGCTTCTAGATGGTCATCATCTTCCTGTCCCTTCACATCGTCTTTCCCTGTATGTATCTGTGTCCCCGTCGTTTCCTATAAGGATACCAGTTATATTGGATTAGGACCAATGCAAATGGCCTCATTTTAACTTAATCACCTCTTGAAAGACTCTCCAAATACAGTCACATTCTGAGGAATTGGTGGTTAGGACTTCAGCATGTTAATTTTGGTGTGGACACGGTGTAGCTCGTAACATGGCCTAAGTAGAAAGAGTAGACAAGAGGGTCACAGGTAGATCCCTGGAGCACTTGAGGTTTTGGAGGTGAGAGAAGGAACCAGTGGACTGAGGTATAGTCCTGAGGTAGAATGAAAGCAACCTGTGCAGCACAGAAGCCTAGAGAAGAAGGTGTGTCAATAACTACCCAGTCAGCTCTGGCAAATACTGGTATTTCAGGCAGGATGAGAATGGAGAATTGCCCCCTAACTTTATCATTCCCATTGTAGAGATGAGGATGTTTGCCTTCTTGAGTGATTTTCTGATGGCTTTTAATGCTTTTTTTTTTTTGGTACTGGAGATTGAACTCAGGGGCACTCAACCACTGAGCCACATCCCCAGCCCTATTTTGTGTTTTATGTAGAGAAAGGGTCTCATTAAGTTGCTTAGCGCCTCACCGTTGCTGAGGCTGGCTTTGAACTTGCGATTCTTCTCACAGCCTCCCTAAGTGGTGGGATTACAGGCTTGCGCCACTGCGCCCGGCTGCTTTTAATGCTTTCTTGCCTTTCATATACAAAGGGTTTGTCGTACACTATCAAATGTATGTGCTCTTCATTCATTCTTCTGATAGCAATGTTAAGTTCATCAGACTCTGTGTTCTCTAGGCCAGTCTTCCTTGTGACTTGCAGTATGTATTTTAAATGCCACAGGACAGTATTCTGGCTCTATAATACTCTGCTGTGGTTGATATCACCAGGATTTTGGAAAGTGTTTTATAACATGTTTGTAAAATTATGCCATTCTGTAGTTGTGGTATTTAGCTGTTATTGCTGGGAGTGAGACTTCTATAAGAGATGCTAGCTTAAAATAGTGCTTTACTTTGTAAAAGGCCACCTTGTGTGGACAACCTAGACTGATGCCAACTAACAATTTTAGGCTTTTTCAGGTGAGGGAGATCTTAGAAGCTGATAGGAGAATTGGTAGGAAGTAAATGAGTGTTTGATAGTCATGATATATACAAGACTCACTTAAATAAAGGAAATTAGATTATGGGCACTTGTGGATTTTAGTCATTTTGAGTAATTTGCTCTAGGAGGTGTTCTTTGTTCATAGGTTATATATACTGTAGTTGAAAGAACATTAGAGAGTTTTTATCCTGACTGCCATTTAGTTCCATTTTTCTCTCTTTCTGTCTCGCTTTGTTTTTTCTTCTTTTAATTCTGTACTGGGCATTGAACCCAGGGTCTTGTGCATGCTAGACAAACAATCTACCACTGAACTACTCTCCCAGCTCATTGAAACTAACTCTTGGAGTTGTTGTAAGATCATGTAAATTGGTGAAAATACATTTGTAAATTTACAAGCTTTATAGAGATAGATGGCTTTTATTATATTCACTAATTTGTGTCTGATTTATGAATAAATCAGTTTGATGCAAAGGTATATATTTATGTCAGCTATGTCTAGTAACTGGCACAAATATCTGTAAGACCAACATCAAATAGACCAGATGTGAATTAATATTCAGTGTAAACAGAATGGAAAAATGATCACTCTGTCATCACTAAAAAAAGGTATAAATAATGAGTTACCATTTTACACCTACTAAATTATCTGAAAGTTTTCAGTTAGTCCATAGACTTCTGGAAAATTGTTATGTCCATATGATGTTGTAAAGTATTAATTGATACAATCCTTTTAGAAGATTGTTTAGCAATGCACAGTCAAAATCATTATTTTCTTTGATTCCTGTTCATTTATCTTATTATTTATTAGTGATAGAAAAAATAAGTAAAGATACTACTTATGACATTATAAATTGGGAACCATCTGTATAATCTCTGAGTGGGTAATGATTAATATTAAAATTTAACTCGAGTAATATGAAAACAAATAAAGATGATAAATGCCAAAGATGAAATGC
This sequence comes from Geosciurus inauris, assembly GCA_004024805.1. Taxonomy (NCBI): domain Eukaryota; kingdom Metazoa; phylum Chordata; class Mammalia; order Rodentia; family Sciuridae; genus Geosciurus; species Geosciurus inauris. The sequence continues at coordinate 82,808 of PVHX01007804.1, read as the reverse complement.
TTATGATGCAATAGAGAACATAGATTTCTAAGAATAGTCTGTAAATAGGCAGAAAATTGCAGAGGAAAAGGAAAAATGCAAACAGTTGTATTAAGGAAATGGAATTACAAATCAGTGCTTTAAAATTATTTTTAATATTGCATTATGGTTTTAGTCTGATCAGTCATAGATGTCTGAGGCCTGATATCTCTTAATATACAAACTAAGGGAAGGATGTGTTTATTGCTAAGGTCCTAAAATTTTACTTAAATTTTTGCAAAAAACCTTAATCATAGAGATATGTATATGATTATATATATGAATATATGATTATATTATGATACATTGTATATATTGTATATACAAGATACATTGTATATATGAATGTTGTGTATATATTATAACATGATACATATGCATTAGGGTTACAGGGTTAAGATTTTTCTCTGGGTAGTTGAGCCCAGAGTGGTCAGTAAGCAGGGCTTCATTTGTGCCATTTTCTCATTACGTACAGTATCTCTCTTAGAGACCTGGGAATAGAGGAAAGAAAAAAGCAACAAATGAGAGAGGAAAGGGAATTTACTGGGTACATGGAGAAATAGAATGTAACAAAATAACAATGTGACTAGCCTTAACTAAATTTTCTGGAACATTTTAGTTTGGTTTGGAGAAAGGAAGACCTAGCATGTATTAATATTGCTGAGTTCTTGCCTGAATTATTAAACCAGATTATATCTGTATTTTTTCCTAGCTTCATAAAATTCTAGGAGATAAGATGAATAATACAGCTGTAATTGAGAAACAAGTACTAGAACTTTGGGACAGACTGTATCATTCTTGGTTTGTAAAGGTAAGTTATTTTAGCAAAGGATTTTCATTGTAAACTGAAATCCTTTTAATTTACTTTATACATTCATTGACTAGATAGGATTGTATTCGCATTGGAATTTCATTTATTGAAATTCTTAAATAGTAGTATCTTAAGCCTCAGGTCACTAAATGTCATCTTCTATTGATGATTTTGTTTCCATGGCAGAACCTGTTTACCCAGGTTGTCTGGTGTATCATTCATTATTCCATCCTCTGCTCGATGTCATAGATGACATCTTGTCTTCCACACTAGCTCTGTGCGGTGGAAATGTAATGTGAGCCACATATTTGTTTTCTTTTGGTGCTAGGCATTTTTCCCAGGGTCTTGTGTATGTTAAGCATATGCTCTTCTACTGAGCTGTGTCCCCAGCCCTTGCAAGCAACATGAGTTATTTTATGTATTTTTTTTAATCCTACGCTTTTGAAATTTAGTGGGCATTTTATACCAATAGCACATCTATTTTGGGGCTACCTAACATTTTAAGCTCATAGTAATATGTGGCTAGTTGCTCCTGATTTGGACAGTACAGTTCTAGACATTTAAGAACTTTTTTCTGAGGAAGTGGAAATAGGACTAAAAGTTTAGAGATCTTTTTAAATCAACCTTGTGTACTATTTATGTTTATGTACTTTTACTTTAGAATTTGTGATGGAAAGTAATGCAGTTTTTCACCAAATATAAAAATGGTGGATTAGAAAGTAGCTTGTTCTGCTGAGCTATGCTCTACCCCAGGTCCAGTGGGCATCAGGAGCTGAGCTCTGCATACTGTGGGGCAGAGTTGTTGGTTTTTTCCCAGGGTTGATATAAGGAGAGGAGGAGCAGCTGTAAATCTCTTAACCCGGGGTGGGCTGACTTTAAATTTGAATTTGTGACTTAGCGACCTGTTTTGAATGTATTCTCTTACCCTTGGATAAGTTGAGGGAATATGGTACTAGTTTTCTTACCTTTCAAAGAGTGGGAGTTAAAAGTAATAAGGTCATATTACATAGAATATCATATATTTGATTCTGACTGCTAAAGAACTAGGTGATTAGAAAGGTTCTATCTATTTCCTTTGCCAGCTCTGGGGCTTCTTAACAAACAGCATCTGTTTGTGGTAGGTACTATACATCTATACATACATCTGTAAGTATAGATCTATACATCTGTAAGTGGTAGGTATATTGCTTTTTTAACCTCTTTCACCAGGACCTGAAGTCTCTGCATTGTGTAATGGATATTAATATCACTATTTCATCTGCAAAAATGAGAGAATGGAAGCACATGTAAAATATTAAGAACTTCATGCTGAATTTTAACCTCACTTGGTTTATTCACATTTCTTTCAAATATAATTATGACAGCATCCCTGCCAATGTAGTTCTCTTCCTGATAGATGAATTACCTTTTTCCCCTTATCCTTGGTTCTTTGTTGTAGTCACTTTGCTCCTCCTCTTACCTTGTATGGAAGATTTTTTTTTTTTCCTCCTTGTTTTTTGAGACCGGCTCACTGTGTTGCCCAGGCTGATCTCGAGCTCCTGGGTTCTGGCTATCCTCCTGTCTCATCTTGGAGAGCAGGGATATAGGCACATTACTACTCTGCTGGCTTTTGTATGGAAGGTTAATAGAGGAGGTGAGGTAAGAAGAATAAAGCAAAGGTGAAAGACGAAGAAAAAGGTCAAGGAGCTAAGAAGACAAAGATAAAGTGAAAGTGAGTGGTGTGTTAGTATTTTGTTGTATATATTGATAAATAAAATGTTTCAAAAATATATTTAGGAAGGAAGTGCTTGAGCCAGGCTTAGACACAGTACCTTAAATGTAAGTGGAAAAATATTGTATTTCATTTCTTTAGATGGAGTTTTTATTTGATTTCTTAAATAATAATAAGGTTTTTCACCTTTGAGTATTTACTGAGGTACACAGTGGACCTAAAGCAGAATGGCACATTTATACTTTTCACTGTATAGGTTAAGATGGAAGTTTCATGTTTGAACTGTTTTATCTTATAGAACATAACACATTCTGGAAGGCACAAAGGACATAAGATGCATGTAAGTCGTCAGAACAGCTGGCTGGGAGACATTCTGGACTGGCAGGATATTGCCTCCTTTGTTCATGAGAATATTGAGACGTTTCTTTCGGTAAGGTATAGTATTTATAGTTATGGTGGACTTAAAAACAGAAACTTCAATTTCAGATTTTCTTTACACACTTTGAAGCCTTCAGTTACTCCATTTTTAATGCCTTGACATTTGTAGGCTGGAGAACTCTTAATGCACTAGAAAGATATCAACAGGCAGTTGTCTTAAGGTGCATGTCCCTGGCACTTGCCCTGTTGAAACGTACCTGTGAGATGCTGAATCCTGAAGCACGTGACCACTATAGGCTCCCATGTTCTCAGGAGTCTTCATTACCCAGACCGACCAGATTTATTCCCAGCTGGACCACTAGAGAGAGAGATCTGCTTTTCTGGTGGTCAAAGCCCTTAACACATGGAAATATGGCTCATTACATTAGAGGGACTGAATATGTGAGGGCTTAGCTTGTTCTTTTCTGCCATGCACTATTCACTTCTGCAATCTTGTAGCATTGCTGAGTCTTAACTTTTATTTTGCATCATTCTGGAGTGGACTTTGTGAGTTGTCTTGGCATGTGGCTATTCAGAGATGAGAATGTTCTGTGAATGGACTTGTGGCTTCCAGTAAATTAACAAAAGTTGAGGATTGTCCTGTTAAATTTTTAAAAATTGAAGTTTTATCTAAGTAATACATGACTATAGCTGAAAAGTGAGTGCTTTAAGATTTTTATTAAAAAGAAGTAATACCTTGTTCCTTGCTTCCCAGCGGCAGTCTCCAGGAGTTACTGTCTGTTCCAGAAGCAACTTTCCCTGGGTGTTTACCTCTGGATTTTTAAAATAACGTTTACACTGCCCTTTTTTGTTTTTGCCATTTTAGGTTTTATCTTTTGGCTTCTAAATATGGAAGATGAAGGTAAAGGTGTGACTTCTTCAGGTCCTTCAGTGCCTTTTAATACCTCCCATGTGATTCTCTACAACTCCTGCTGCTCTCTGTACCTGCCCTCACACTCTTCCCTCCTCACACTTCTCCCAATAGCTGTAACATTTTACAGTTAAGTCTGGAAGTTCATGTCCTTCAGTTTTTATTTTATAGGTTTTTGTTGTTGTTGTTGTTGTTGTTGTTTTTAGGGGACAGGGACTCATTGCATTGCCCAGACTGGCCTCAAGCTCCTGGGCCTCAGTTTTTCTTCTGCCTTAGCCTCCTTAGTAGCTGGGACCACAGGTGTGACTCACCTCACCAGGCTATCTTGTGTTTTTGATATTCCCTTCCCTGTGTTTTCTCTAGTGATTCTCAAACATTTTGATCTAAAGATTCCAAAGTGCATATTTATCTCTCTATTAAATAACATTACATGTTAATACATGGACTATGCTTTTGGTTTGTGAAAAATACTGCTTTCTAAAATGAAAAAAAAGATGTACTGCGAAGATGTACTTTTAATTTTTTTTTTTGGTACTGGAGATTGAACTCAAGGGCACTCAACCACTGAGCCACATCCCCAGCCCTATTTTGTGTTTTATGTAGAGACAGGGTCTCACTTAATTGCTTAGTGCCTCGCTGTTGCTGAGGCTGGCTTTGAACTCGCGATTCTCTTGTCTCAGCCTCCCTAAGTGGTTACAGGCTTGCGCCACCGTGCCCAGCTTGTACTTTTAATTTTTGCGAATCAGTTTAATGTCTGCATTTTCATGTCTGCTCTGCCTTCAGTCTATTGGGATGTGCTTGTTTGGTTGAAGTATATGAAGATTATCCTGTCTCACACAGGAATCTAGATAGAAAAGAGAGGAATCTTTTAACACTTTTTATTGTGGCTATTCTTCTTTGATGCTACATCAAAACTCAGTTAACCTTTAAATGGTTAGTTGCAGGGTGAAATTTACAGTGGTACCCGTGATCTTTTTGTACTCTCGTGTATTAAAGTCTTTTGGTCCATCTTGGTTAGGAATGTTCCACTCTTATATGCTTTTTTTTTTTTTTTAAATATTTTAAAAATTGTCAGTGGTCCTTTATTTTATTAATTTTTTTACATGTGGTGCTGAGAATCAAACCCAGTGCTTCACACATGCTAGGCAAGTGCTCTACCACTGAGCTATAATCCGAGCCCCCTCACATGCTTTTGTAGCATACATTGATCATTTGGAATATTAGTTCACTAGTATCTGTACATCTTCAAAATATGTTTTGTTAAGTAGTATTAAGAAATCATCTTCTTTAGCTATCAAGGCCACAACACCTGAGAAAAATTTCCAAAATCAAACATTTTTTCTCAAAAGCTCAAATTTCATTGTTGACCACAGAGTAGTTTTTTTGGAGTGACACTTGATTCATTTTTGAATGAACTTCATTCATTTTGAATGTACATCATGTGGAAATGGTGTTCAGTGAAAAGGTCAGCTAGTTCAGTTCCCAGCTCAGTCATACAAGTGCCCTTCCTCTGAGGACTGTTGAACTTTGGTGGCAGTAGTGTTTCATGCTTACTTCCTGTTTCCTCACACAGAATGTTAAAAGAAAGGCAAATATTCAAAGATTGATACTAAATAGAATTAATTTAGTTTTCCTGCTGCATAGAGGATATTCTTATGTGAAGCTGGTGCCAGCTTTGTGGTGGTGAATACAATGAACTCTAAAACAGTCTCCTGCCATACCCCCAGCAACTCTGCCCACCACTGATTGTCATTACCACTAGTGCAGAGGCCAACATGCGGTAAAGCACATGCTTGATTATTATTAAGAAAATCGCTTTGGCCTCACATCCTCAGAAGGACCTTGGGATTTTGAGTTGTCTGGAGCCATACTGTGAGCATGACTTTTACTGGCTTTCTGAAGTACCTTTTTGTCAGGTGCTGGTTCTCTGATGTGGATTACTTAAATTTTAAAACATCTTTCGTTTCCCTTTTTAGCTCTCCTCATCTCCTTCAAGAAGTGGCTTTAACTTTACTTTTCAAATCTTGATCGAATTTCCTGTTTCTGCTATCACACTTATAATTTCCAACAGCTCTTTCTTATAGATGACTCAGAGAATAGATTTTTTAGATCAAATATTTTATGACAGATATTATGCTAGCTTCTTTATAGATGTTTTCTAATTTAATTTTCATAAAAATTCTGCAAAGCCAAGATAATTGCTTTCATTTTGATAGAATAGCGGCATTAAAAATAGCAGTTGATATTCAAATTCAATTCTTTTTTCCTTGGTTCCAGAGACCAGACTTGCTATAATACTGCAGTGTCTTTCAAACCATATTTCATTCTCTAGAAGACTCTGCTTTTCATAGTCTTATGCTTTTATTTACTTGTTTTGTCTGTTCTTTTTTCTGATCTTCTAGTCTGTAGGCAACTCAGAGCTAGTTATGTTTGTGGACTCTTCCTAGTGTTATTTCAGGACACATTGAGGTTCCCCTACTTTTTTTTTCTTATTTTGACCTTTCCATCTCTATAATGTTCTGTTTCAGTCTTTTGCTAAATTGCTTTTTTTAAAGTTGTAAATGGAGATAATACCTTTATTTTATTTATTTATTTATTTTTATGTGGTGCTGAGGATTGAACCTAGTGCCTCACACATGCTAGGGACGCGCTCTACCAGTGAGCTAAACTGCTTCTTTTGAGTCTTCATTGGTTCCATAGAAGGTTGGGCTAATGACTCTCAGTAAATAGCTGGGAAGCCATATTAATAATCAGAGGTTATATGGTGAGCAGTGGACTCAGGGTGAAGGGGTGCAGAACAGCTAGAGGACGGTGAGGCACAGCAGAGACCACCTTTCATGAATATGTTGCTTAATGGCTTAGGTGTCTCCTGGGCTTTTTATATATGCTTTATGACCAACTAACTCCTCTTTTCTTGACATTCTTTAAGTTATGTTGCTATCCTTGATTAAATCAATACTAAACCTGGCTCACATTTTCTACTTTTGATATATTTTTTCTGCATAAATCTGTTTCATTTTCAGGTTCAGAGGCTTTGTTACTATTTCTGCCTTTACTGATTTCCTCTGTTCTAATCCTGGCATATAAACTAGAACTGCTTCCTTAAGTTTCTAGGAATGTCCTTTTCTCCAGCTTATTCCCTTTGTTTCAAATAAGAAAAGTTACTTGATTTACTTTAGTACAATTAATATATTCAATTAATATCTTAAAATTGCCACAGGATATTTTCTATAAGTGTGACCCAAAAACTATTTAAAAAAAATTTTTTTTAATAAAAATTCCAGAGTGACTGAGCTTGCAAAAGAAGGCTTGTCAAGATCACAAAGGCATTGCTCGTTTGTTTCTTGGAGTCAGTGGCATTATTCATTCATTCTTTATCCCACAAGGTCAAAAACAGTCAATCAAGCATAGTTTTGTAGGCATTGTGAAACATTTTCAAGATTTTATATAAGGAGTTTTTGTAAATGAAGCCAGCCTGCTGAAGTTCTCTTAGGAAGATTGAGCTGAGATCTGCAAGAAATGCCGAGGGCAACAAAACATGCTTTTATAAATGATACATTTGCAATAGGAAAGGAATAGATAGGTCTTTCATAGAACAGATGGTCTAACATGAATACATGACAAAAAACAGAGCTGCTGTTTTCAGAAAGGGCACCAGAATAACAACCAGGCCCTCTGAGTTCTGGCCCCAGCCCTGTTTCTCCTTCTTTGCTCTGTGCCCTTGGGCAAGTTTTTAAAAACCTGAGCTTCGATTTATAAGTCTATAAAACAAAAATGATCATTTGCATTGCTTCCCTCACAGCATTGTTGTGAGGTTTGTAGAAATATCTTAAAAACTGTTAAATGGGAGATGTTTTCCTGACCACATATTTTGCTTCCGTGTTTTTTATTATGAGGGAGGATAGTCCACTTGGGAAGAATAGAGCAGACACTACCATAGGGAATTGAAGTTCATGAAGAGCTAGGCATTTAAAGCCTGGAGGTGTGCTATAGACACCATTCATCTTGTTGGCCTATTTAACATATGGATAGCCATCATCTTGATATCTGGTTCTAGTGAATTTGCACAGGATGCATGAACTTAAGTCAGTAGATTGCAATATAATAATCATTGTCTATCTCAGGAAAGACTCTGTCCTCGACTCCTATGATTTTAATGGTTGTTGAAGTGGTTTTTTTTTTATATTTGTAGTTGAATCTAAGATGGCAAGAATGGAATAAAGCAGATAATACCATAAATGCTAGAACTTCATGGCCTATACTTGTGATCCTACAAGATAAATAAGTATACTGGGTGTATTCTGAAATATTTTCGTATAGATATTTTTATGTGTAGTCTAGTTTTTACATAGTTATAACCATACTACATGTAAAATTTTTGTGTTTTAAACTTAGTGTTATATAATCAAATATTTTCCTGTTAAATAGAAATGTTTTTTGGACTGGGGCTGTAGCTCAGTGGTAGAGCGCTTGCCTAGCATGCGTGAGGCACTGGGTTCAATCCTCAGCAACCACATATAAATAATAAATGAATAAAATAAAAATCCATCAACAACTAAAAAAATTAAAAAAAAAATAGAAATGTTTTTAATAACTGCCTGCTATTATTTGAAGTGGGTTTTGTAACTATTTTCCATAATTTTGTAACCATTTTCCTTATCATTGAACATACAGATATTTTTGATTGGACATCTCCCCGAGGAGCTTGTAGTTCTTGTCTTTTAAGTTATGGTAGTTAAAGCACTATATTGAAAGCACACTAGGTGGCTGGCTATAGCAGCTCCTTTGATGAGGATGAGTTCTGACATCCACCTTTCCCTCCTTGACAGATCTTGGAGTCCCTGTGGATTGTTATGAGCCGGAACGTGAGCCTGCTGTTTACCACCGTCACCACGCTCCTGACCATCCTCTTCTACAGTGGCACTGCGCTTCTCAATTTTGTACTCTCTCTGGTATGTCTATCTAGATAAGTACATGTCACATTCTCCACTAAAGCATTTTCTTGGTTCTGTTCACATTTGTGGATGTCTGTCTGTTTTGTAGTTTCCCAAATGCGATTTTTTAGGAGATACTGTCCTTTTTTTTGCAGATAATTTTCCTGACCACACTATTTTATCTGTTAAGTTCCAGTGATGAGTACTACAAACCAGTGAAGTGGGTGATAAGCCTGACACCACTATCTCAGCCAGGCCCTTCTTCTAATATTATTGGACAGTCTGTGGAAGAAGCTATCAGGTAGGGGTAAGATTTATGTTTTTGTTCTTTTCACCAGCTGCTTTCCATGAGAAGCCTATTTTCTGTCTTAAGCTTCCAAGTAACATTCATCACTAAATTAGTGAAAGACTCTGGTCTTCTCAAGATTTTCATCTCATTTTGAGAAGATCCTTATAAGCGATGCACATGTTAATAAGAAAAAAATGCCAAAGAGTTTGTGATTTCCAAAGATGTTGTGGCCTGCTGTCCATAAGCAGGCTCCTAGTCTAGTTCCATTGTCATGCTACTTGCATGGGACAACCCCCTTAATATCACTTCACTTCCTCAGAGCCCTCCTCTGTTCTCAGGAATTTTAGCTTGGTTCCGGGAAGGCAGCAGATAGTCTTCATGTTTCTCTCTCCTGTTGCAGCCAGGCTGTGCCCTCTGCAGGGACAGGCTGGATACTGGAAATATAGTCTTTAGTTATCTCCAAGTCAAAAGCTCTGTGTGCATAGTAGGCTGTGGCCAGAAACTTGCATCATGCCTCTGAGGTCCTTGTATGGCAGGCTTGCTTTTTGAATGAGGTTCTTTTTCAAATTTTACACTCCATAGCTCTTTCAAAGTTACTGACTCCTAGTTCCCATCATTTCTTCTCTTCATCATGTCTCGGAGGGAGATGCTCTTTGCAGTACAGATCTCTTTCAATTCATCCCCCAATCCCTTTCTTTTATTGCTTATTAATATGATTATATTTTGTACATCTTGTGAATAGCTACTCAAGTTAAACCCTAGTATCATCCATTAGAACTCTTCTTTCTAGTAAGTTATTAGTCAGATGGTCTTAAGCTTCGTTGAATAGTGAATCTTGGGCATTTCTGTTTCCACATGTTTTAAAAATAGCAATATTTGGCTGGGTACAGTTGTGCATGCCTGTATTCCCAGCTATTCAGAAGGAAGCAAGTTCTAGGCCAGCCTGAGCAACTTAGAACCTTTCAAAAAATAAAAAAGGGCTGGGAGTGTAGCTCTGTGGTGGCACAGTTGCCTTGTATTTGTATTTTTGAGACCCTGGGTTTAATTTCTAGTACCATAAACAAAAACACCAGTGAGTGAGCCACAAAGTATTGTTTGGAATTAGCTATCCACAGAAATCTTGATTTGACCTGATAATCCTGTCTCGCTAGTCTTAGCTTACTTTTCACATGTAACAACTAGGGAGAATATATCATCTCTGGAAACTTTGCTAGATTTTTCTCTCTTTTTACTGCTAACAAGCTATGGGTAAAATCTTCACCAATACTTATGAGATTAAACAAAAACAAAAAAACTTTTAGTACCCGTATGGTGCCCGGAGTATTCACATGGAGCCATCTATATAAATATTCCACATGCGGGAGTGTGTTATCTAACAGCAGCTGTCAGAGCGATGCTGTCTTCAGGAGAGTATTAGCTTTAGTATCTCACCTAAGTCTATGTGACCCTCGGTAAATGATGGAAATTCCAACAGTAGGGTTTTTGTTTATCTCAGAGATATTTTTCTAAATCAAAAAAGCATATGCAAATACTCTATCAAATAGAATATTTCTTTCTTCCCAATAGGGAAAGGCTATTGACCCAGCCCATATCAGAGACTGGCAGCAGTCTTCCTGTGTGACTTAGTAAGCCATACAGAAGAACATCTACCTTGCCCATAAAGAACTTTAAGAAAGATGGTACTTCATTTTCCTAAAGTAATCTTCACTAGGACTGACTCTTATCTCCAAAAAGGTTGTGTGTTTTCAAATCACAATTCTTGAATTTTGTCTTATTTTCCTTTCTTAGCGTATAACACTTGCCAGCTGTCCTCTAAAATGTCTGTTACGGAGCTCCCCCTCCCCCCTTTTTTTGGCACCAAATATGCTGCCTCCTTTGTTTGGAATTTAATTCTTTTAAGTAGATCTGTGGTCATGGTAAGTAGAGCTGTGATTTGCACCTGTGTCCAGCTGATTGAAAGTGCATATCCTGTTATTCCGTGATACTGTTTTCTAGGAGAAGCTGGTTGGGGTAGAAGATCATGAATTAAATCTGCAGTACTGTTTAGACCATTCATGTAGGCACATGCACCTGGCAGCTAGGCATTTGGGTCTGTAGCTCAGAGACAATTTGAGATGAGGAAGAATGCTGTCATCTTCAGAGAGATGAAGAAATGTATTTTTTTACAAATTAGTTTTACCTTTTCTTCTTAGTATACACTAATTATGCGTTATGCCAGTAACACATGAATGGTTCCAAAGTATAGTAAGACAAAAACCATTTCATTTTTTTATCATCCTGTTTTTAATACAGAGTAAAAATTCAACAGCCTTCAGTACCAGAATTATTGGTTCTCAAAACTGACTGATTTTTTTGTGAGTCTGATAAATCTGTGTAGACTAGAAAAAGTGTCAGGACTTAAGCTGTCTTTCTGAATAAAACTGTATCAGGTTATATAAAGATTGTAAGTCAAGATGAGTTTTTGCAGTCTTATGTCCTTTGGGGTATTCAGTAGGTCAAATTCTGTGTAAGTCTTACATGGATTCCTCTCAAGGAATTCCTTTTGTATACATAGGACAGCACTCAGCTGTTTCTGAGAACTTTTATTAGATTTTTCATTCTGAAAGATTGTGTTCAAGAAGGAATGTTTCTTCATGGAGAGAGATTTTTAGGAGGGAAAACGTACAAATGATTATGAAAATACTGTGTTTTTCAAGTGCATCTTGGTCTATAAATTTTCAGTGATATCAAGTTTCATAAGCAACAGTCATTAATCATCAATGTTGTAGTTAAGTGGAAGTCATTAAACTCATTTTATATGATCCATTAATGAATTAAAAGTGGAATGAAACTGGAGGCTAACTGCATGACCAGACAGTGAAAGTGTTCCTGAGGCTTTGCCTTCTGATTTATGTGGCTTCTGTATGATCACTGTGCCATTGAATTTTTGAACTTCAGTTATTACTTTAATTCTGAACCAGTATTCGCTTAAATTGAACACTTTTGTGGTTAGGTTTTCATTTCATGGATTTTTTAATTAGTGGCATGCATCCTTTATCCCCAGACCATTTTCCTCCCTTTAGCAGCATGTTGTCTCCTGAATGTACACATCACACCCTTCTTCCCTGATGCTCCCATTCTGCTTGCTCTGGTGGAGATATTGCACATTACTAAGTTGCATGTTGTCACGGCCTCAGTGCAATTTAGTGTGTGTGATATTTTCACATGAGTGCATGCACACGGGTATGGCTCTTGCTTGCTGGGATTACAACTTTGAGTGCTGGTGGGTGGAAGTCCTACTGGTGAATTAGATGGGAGACTGTATGTACTGTAAAACTTTGAGTTGGAAGGTGAACATACTCCAACCCTGACACCCTAATTTTGGAGAATTGAAAGTGTTTTGGTTTGGGGGGGAAAAAAAGGTCAGCAATGATTCTTTTACAAATCGGTGTTTCTATTTTTTACTTTGAGCAAATTAAATATTGGAAAGAAACTTTCATGCATTTAAGGGTATAAACTGCATTTGTTTAAATTGTATAAGGAAGAGTTTAAAGCTATAAAAAAGTATTTTCATTTATTTGAGATCTCCTGGAACACTGAATTAAAAAGGGAGTATTGCTTCTATATAATTTAGGAAAATTAAATGAGCTGGAGTTCTTAAAAAAATAAGACAATAAATACCTGCCTTTTAACCTACTTGATTAAAGATTGGATCTGATACACCTGAACCTTTATCTTTTTTTGAGTTTCCAATGAAAGTTGCCCAAAAAACTTTGTCTTGTATGTAATTTCTCACTGTGATGGTTTAAAAATCGCTACATTCATTTCAATGGACTTGTAATAGAACTAGTTTTGAGATACGAATACTTGCAATTTGTCCTGGTAATTGAAACAACCTGTTGTTACATATTTTTAGTGTTAGCATAAGCTTCCATGATCTTCAGGCACTGTCAAGGACACAAAACATGTATTAATGATATAAAAATAATTACTATTGCTACTGCCAGCATCTCCACGTGATTTACCGAACGCCAGTGTTGTATGCTTCTGCCTGTGATTCAGAGCTGTTTTCATGGGAATGGAAGGTTTCTGTGCAAGTGGCTCTTTCCTGTATCCCTCAGCCAGTTTTCTGGGTCTTGAGTATATAGCATGACCATTCCCCTTACACTGGGAATCCATTGTCAACCAGATGTCTATGCATTGTACTGTGGAGCTGTCTCTCTGGGCCAAATGAGCCAGCAGGGGGAGAGAGGGATGTAATTTCTTAAGAGAACGTAGGTGAACAACCAACCTTGGAGATGCTATAGGTTCAGTTCCAGACCATTGCAATAAAATGAGTTCTATGAATTTTTTGCATATAAAAATTATGTTTATCTAATACTATAGCCTATTAAGTATATAATTGCATTATATCTGAAAACACTTCTGTAATTCAATTTAAAAATACTTTATTGCGAAAAATTGCTAATAATTATCTTAGGTGTTGGAAAAATGGCTGTCATAGACTTACTGAACATAGTTGACACAAATGTTTAATTTATTAAAAAATGCTTTACAATATCTGAAGTACAATGAAGTAAAGTATAAAAAGGGAGCTGGAAGGTACTTTTCCCAGTTTAGAGTTTTACATGCGGTGTCTCTGGGAGCTTACAGTGTCTGTTCACTAGCTCACCTTCTGCTTGAGGCACACTGTGGCAGAGAAGGCAGAGTACTGGTAAGGCAGATGATAGCTGTTGGTTGTCCTGGGAAATGAGAGTCTAGTAGTCTTCCTGCTTGAGGGTGGGACCAGTGTACAGAAATGTGGTAGAGTAGGCATAATGTGATTTTGGACTCTACGCTCCCTTGCTTCTTTTATTCTTCCTTAGACATGTACTTCTTACTTGGCCGTAATGTATGGCCCTGTGTACTTCAAGTGCATGGAGATTATTAACTGTTTATAATTTTCCTAACCCCAGGACTTGCTTCAAAATCTTATTTCATGAAAAACTGGTCTTCCGATCCAGTTCTTAGGTGAGGCATTACTGGATTGGAGCACTATGGCCTGCCTTCCATTAGAGAGGTGCAGGAGTGGCTTCACAAGGCAACATGGATATAATGATGAGGGGTCTCTGTGTAAGGAAGTAGCCTTGTTGGAAAAGGGAGCTTCCAGCTCAGTGGCAAATGTGTTTCTTCTTTTGCTGAGCTAAATCTGTCCTGCTGAGCTATCAAAAGAGAGAAGGAAAAGAACTTCCAGAATCTTCTGAATTTGATTCTCTTTAATTGCTGAGTACTAGGAGAGCTTAAAGATGTGGTTGAAGAACAACTGTCAGTCATCTTTGAAGAATCACTTGAAAAGAAAGGATCCAGAAGTCAGAACACAGGCAATGCTTTTTTTTCTCCCTCAAAGAGAGGGTCGAGGGTGGAAGATGGCCATACGTTGTATAAATATTAGAGTGATGAACCTGATTTAGGTTTCAATCTTATTCTACAGTATGTGCTTGATTGTATGGTTGTTAGCAGTTACAAAGGGAAAGGGCAGTGTTTCTTGACACTATGAATTCACATAGCCACCCAGAGGGAATGCCACAAGTTTGAGTCTACTGGGGTTTTTGCAAGAGATTTGATGAAGTGTGCCATAATGTTTTTTGTTGACAGCAAGACAGGGAAAATGCTCACTGAATTTGAATATCCAAAAAGTGTTGATTAATCAGTTGATACCAGTGAATGAATGAAATGAAGGAATCATCTTTCATTGGTATGATTTTAAGGAATATTCTTGCATTGATTAAACTAATAATTTCTGGTAAACCATTGAAACTATATTGTGCACACTATTATGTGCCAGATAAAGTTTTAGTTGATTATGAGGATAAATTTAATGGGTGTGAGGTGATAATCTCTTACACATTTCATTTTGTATTTCCCTAATGATTTAGCAGTCTCTAAAGTCCCCCCACTCCCCTTTTTTCGATGCTGAGAATCGAACCCAGGGGTTGCACATACTGGCAAGTACTATGCCACTAAGCTACATCCTCCCCTCCCCTGAAAGTCCATCTTTGCACCTGTGGTTTGAAATGCATGCTTTATTTTTATTTTTATTTTTTGGTACTGGAGATTGAACTCAGGGGCACTTGACCACTGAGCCACATCCCCAGCCCTATTTTGTGTTTTATGTAGAGACAGGGTCTCACTGAGTTGCTTAGCTCCTTGCTGTTGCTGAGGCTGGCTTTGAACTCGCGATTCTCCTGTCTCAGCCTCCCTAAGTGCTGGGATTACAGGCTTGCACCGATGCACCTGGGTGCATGCTTTATTTTATATTAAATGTCCACATACAATTTGTTTTACTTCTGGACTTTGTATTCTGTTTCATTAGATGGTTTGTCTATTCATTGGTGAGTACCACAGTCCATTAATTATAGGCACATAAAGAAAAGGATTTTTTTTTGAATGTGTACATGATTCCCATGATCAAACTAGGGCCTCACCCATGCTAGGCAAGTGTTCTACCACTGAGCTATAACCCCAGCTTCCAGTCTCTGAATTTTAGGTTCCAGAGAACCTGAGAGGTGAGTATTATAGGTTATTGCTTTTATAGCTTGATCTGTATGCTAATGTTCAACTAAATCAAAACTTGCTGGCATGCTATTTGTGTTATATTAGTTTCCCATTGCTACTATAACAAGTTGCCAAAAACTTAGTGGCTTTAGTAACATATACTTAGTTGTTTTTTTTTTTAGCTTGGGAGGTTAGAAGTCCCAAAAATCAGAAGGGCTGTGCACTTTCTGTAGGATGTAGGAGAGAATTTGTCTTGTCTTTTCTGGTTTCCAGAGGTTACCTTCATACCTGGACTTATGGATCCTTCCTCCAGCTTCAAGGCCAGCAGCATAGGATTTCTGATTTTCCTGTCTGAGCTCTGCTTCCATCCTCATGTCTCCTTTCCTGGCTCTCACTCTATGCCTCCCTCTTCATATTATTATTATTATTATTTTTATTTTTTGAACTGGGAATTAAACCCAGGGGCACTCAACCATTGAGCCATAACCCCATCCCTTTTTTATATTTTATGTAGAAGCAGGGTCTCACTGAGTTGATTAGAGCCTTGCTAAGTTGCTGGAGCTGGCTTTGAACTCATGATGTTCCTGCTTCAGCCTCCTGAGCCGCTGGGATTACACGCATGTGCCACTGTGCCTATCTTAATGTTTTTTATTGAGATAAAATCCATATGATATTAAACTCACCATTTTAACTGTTTTAAAGTATATATATAAATCAAAGTTTTGTAGTAAATTCACAGTTTGTACAACCAGTGCCACTAATTCTAGACAGCCTTACTTATTATATGAAGACTTTTTAAAAAATGTTTTTCCTTTTTAAAAAAATAATGTATAGTTGACAAAAATGTATGTTTTCTGTGTATAATGAAAAGTGTTGATGTATAAATTGTGAAATGATTAAATAGGGCTAATATATTGGCCACTTCATGTATTTATTATTTTTGTGAGAACACTTAACTCTACTCGTTTAGCAAATTTAATGTGTGCATTATTATTAAGAATAGTTACCATGCTGTACAATAAATCGTCTGAGCTTATTCATCCTTTAACTGAAAATGTGACCTTTTGCCCATCTACCTGACCCGGTCCTCCAGTTTCTGTCAACCACCATTCTACTTTCTGCTGCTTTGAGTTCAGTTCTTACATTCCACATGAGTGAGATCATCTGGCATTTGTCTTTCTGTGCCTGGCTTATTTCACTTAACATAATGTCTTTCAGTTTTGCCAGCTTTGTTTTTCATGTTGTTGTAAATGATAGAATTTCCTTCCATTTTGATGCTAAATAATGTGGCATTGAATGCGTGTTATCACATTTTCTTTATCCACTCATTTGATGGACGCCTAGATTGGTTCTGTATCTTGGTTGTTGTGGATAGTGCTGCATTAGGAGCACAGGGCTGGGTGTGTAGCTAAGTAGTAAAGCATGTGTGAGGCCTTGGGTGTGATCTCCAGCACTGCAAACAAAACCCAAAATCATGGAAGTATAGATACTTTTTCAATATACTTATTTCAGTACGTTTGGGTATATGCCCAGAGGTGAGATTGCTAGTTTTTTGAGAAAACCCTGATAAATGCCATTGTTTTCCATATGGCTGTACTAATTTACATTTCCCCCAGCAGTGTACAAGTGTTCCCTTTGTCTACATGCTCACCAACTTTGTCTTTTTTCATAATAGCCATTTTAATGGGTCTGAAGTTTCCCCGAGGATTATTGATGTGGAGTATTTTTTCATATGCTTGTTGGCCATTTGCATATCTTCTTTTTAGAAATGTCTATTCATACCTGTAAAGCCAGATGACCAAAAGGAGGTGAATTTAACCGACCTAACAGTACCCTTTGTCCAATTTTAAATTGAGTTATTGATTTTATCCTATTGACTTGAGTTCCTTGTATATTTTGAATATGAATCTGTATCAAATACATCATTTGCAAATATTTTCTCCCAGGCTGAGGTTGTCTTTTCATTCTGTTGATATTTCTCTTTGCAGAAGCATTTTAGTTTGATGAAATGCCATTTTGTCTATTTTTGCTGCCTGTGTTTTTGGGGGGTCATATCTTAAAAACTGATTGCTCAGACCAAGGTCGTGGAGCTTTTCCCTTTATTTTGTTCTAGTAATTTTACAGTTTCAAGTCTTAACTTTTAAGTCTTGAATCTACTTTGAGTTGATTTTTATATGATATGAAAATAAAGGTCCATTTCATTCTTTAGGACTTTAATAATTATATTGGCATAACTAGATAATCCCAGATAATCTATCTCAAGATTCTTAATCACATTTATCAAGTACCTTCTGTCTTGTAAGGTAACATATCACAGGATGTAAATATTATTGTGGGGCCATTGTTCATCTTACCACATGTGTACTTAAAAGCAAATGTTTCTCTTGAATTTCCCTTCTCAGATGTGCGAGGCACTGGGGGTTCAGACTTCCAGAGGTTTCATCAAAATCCCTTGGGTGTGGGGCTGGGGTTGTAGCTTAGTGGTAGAGTGCTTGCCTTACACATGTGGGGCACTGGGTTCGATCCTTAGCACCACCTAAAATAAATAAATAAGGTATTGTGTTCATCTACAAGTAAAAAAATATTTAAAAAAAATTCCTTGGGTGTTGATCAAGTATACACATATTGTAAACTCTGATAAGAATATATCAGGGGCTGGGATTGTAGCTCAGTGGTAGAGCGCTTGCCTTGCATGCATGAGGCCCTGGGTTTGGATCCTCAGCACCACATACAAAGCAATAAAATAAAGACATTGTGTTCATCTACAACTAAAAAAATATTAAAAAAAAAAAAGAATGTATCAGTAATAGCTGCTGTTTGGTGAGTACCTGCTGTGATGGGGTCAGTTACTAGAGGCTTTAGGTGCACTGCCATTTAGCTTTTCATGAGCCGAATTGCTTTTTCTGCCAATATCAACTCACAAAACTGTTCAGTGTGAAATTTGATATCTCACATTGAGGAGATACCCTGTGATGGAGGTTGTGACCCTGTGATGGAGGTTGTGACTTCTGGGTTGGTGTCATGGACTATAAATTTTTTCTGAATTGGGAGATTAGAACAATTTAGTGCTTCTTGTAAAAGTAAATAGACATTTTATAACAGTGTGTTTACTCCTAGATATTTATTAAAGAAAAATGTTGACAGTATGTTTACACAAAGATGTACACTTGAATGTTCAAAGCAGCTTTATTCATGATGGCTTTAAAACTGGAAACTGCCCAATTGCTCATCAGCTGGTAAATGGATAAACAAATTATGTTTTATCCATATAATGTAATACTACCCAGAAGTTAGGTGCCAGACTACAACCATACTCGACAATGTGGATGAAGCTCAAAAGCATTAGGTGAAAGAAACCAAACACCAAAAGCCACATAATATCAATGTAATGAATGTACTTAACACTACTGAATTATACACTAAAAGTGATTAAGATGGTAAATGTTATGTTTTTCATATTTTACTACTTTAAAGCTATATAATGTATGATTCTGTTTATATGAAATTCTAGAATATGTAGAATTTATAATGAAAGAAAGCATATCTAGTGGCTGGTAGAGGTCAGGGGCAGGGAGGGAATGAATAAAAAGCACTCAAGGAAACTTTTTGGGGTGATGGAAACATTCTAAATGCAGTGTTATGTAACTTAAGTAAAAACTTAATTGCACACTTAGAGTTGGTGAGTTTCTTATTTGTAAGTTAAAGATCACTAAAGTGCAAAGGGAAGAAAACATTGTTAGGAATTTGAGGGTGTTGAAAGTTCTATCTTCTAGGATTTGACTTCGCTGTTTTCTAAAGGTTGTGTGCTAGATCCTGAGTAATGCAGTAAAGGGGAATATATTAATTTTTCATCCCTCATCAGGTTGCATAAATATTTTTAGTAGCTGCAAACAATATATAGTGCATTTAGGGTCCACAGAATTATTTAAAAGTTGCCTTAATGAGACTATTACAATTAGCATTCCCAGAGGTACAGCAAAGGAGACTGTGTGGTATTTCCTACCATGGTCATTTTTTTAAAAAATTTTTTTTCTTTAGTTATAGATGGACACAAATATCTTTATTTTTATGTGTTGCTGAGGATCAAACCCAGTGCCTCACACATGCGGGACAAGCGCTGTATCACTGAGCTACAACCCCAACCCCATGGTCATTTTTGGATTGAGCTTTGCTTGCTTGCTACCAGAGGGTTGATTCATTTGCAATATTATGTAACTTGGTGTCAACTTATTTTTCACTTAGACATTTCTACATATGTAACGGTAATATGATCACATCAGTTGTCTTTTCACATGGATATCTCTTTGATTCTAGGCAAATTCTGTTCTCTCTGTCTGTCTCTCGACATTGTTATTCCTTCCCTCTCAATAGCTTCCTTCTCTTGTGGTCTCTGGAAATACAACACTCTGTTCATTTTCCTCCCACTACAGAAATGCTTTCATTCCCTCTGGCTGGTATATCTTTGTCGTTCGGTCCCTTATGAGAGCATAGGCAATTGCTTGGTTCCTACACTTGCCCCTCAGGAATATCTTGTCCTCTCCTATAATAATCTACTCTGAAACACCTCAAATCACTTATTCTGAGCTATTTATTAAACCTCATCTCTCATTGCAGCTTCCTTCAGGATGTTTCCATAGGCCTCTTTGTTTTTTGGTTCTGGAGATTACATGCAGGGGCACTGAACCATGTCCCAAGTCTTTTTTATTTTGAGATAAGCTCTCACTAAGTTGCTAAGGCTGGCCTTGAACTTGTGATTCTCCTGCCTCAACCTCCCCAGTTCCTGGGATTACAGGTGTTTATGACCTGGCTTCCATCAACTTCCTGACTTACCATTGCCTAAACTAAACTTATATCCTTTCTTCTGTTCCTCTTCCATTCTGTCCTTCTTCACATCTTTGAGGCTTTGGCACTCTTCCCCTCAGGGTTAAGGTCTGAAGCTCTGTCATTTTCTCTTTCCTCTGACTCCTCTATTCAGTTACTCTTCAAATCCTTTTTACTAAATGAATTTAGTTTAGTCACTAAGTAAATTCTGAATTTACTAAATTTAGTTACTAAGTAAATTCAGTTACTTTTCTATTTCCTGCAGTCTCTCCCTTTCTTTTGGTCTTTTTGATACCACTTTAGTGTAGATTCTTGTTGTCAGTGGTCTCATGACATCTTTAAGATATGCTCAAGTGAAAGCTGTTGGTGAGGATGACAGTCAGGTCTTTACATTTGGGGAGCCACTGTGTTACCAAATCCATGCCTCAGAGCCCTGTTAAGTGGCTGAATCACCAGATTTCAGAGCCTGACTTCCTCTTAGAGTACACTTCATGGTTCACTTTGCAGAACAGTTTCCTTGTGTGTACAATGTCCCCTTTGCCTGCCACAGCCTGTGCTTTTTCAGTTATAGCTTTTCCATCTTTCATGAATATACCAATTGCTCCCTTGTTCCTCACAAAGCCCAGGTTTTTATAGTTTTATGGTATGTTGAGATTATTTCAGGTTTTCTGCTTTTGTGCTGTGTCTGTCTAGTCAAGTCTTTCCTTCTCCTTACATAGTGGGGGGAAAAAAAGCAAAAGAAAGTGCCTGATATACTACAGAAGTTCATGTGCTAAATTCCTCTATTAATCACTGAATATGTGTGTGTTTTTAGCTTCTCTTGTATTTTTCTCTCTGATTTTACTTTGGAGTTAAATTTGGGGGTGGGGGATCATAAAGTTTTCTCCAGTGACCTACCTGATTTGATAACCCTTGTAGGAGAAGTTACTTTGTAGACTTGGCTGCACAGTTAAGGAACTGTGGAGAAATTTTGTTAACAAGACAGATTGATGAAGGAAGTACAGGTTATATTACCCACCACCCTCCAGATAGTACTCAGGGTCGAGAGAATACTAAGCATGTGCCCACTGAGATACACTCTGTAGCCTCATTTGCTCCCTCTCTCCTTCTCTTCCTGCTTTTCTGTTTTCTTTTTTTCTATTTTTGGTAACGGGGATTGAACTCAGGGGTACTCTGAGTTCAGAGTACCACATCACTGAGCCATATCCCCAGCCCTATTTTGTGTTTTATTTAGAGACAGTGTTTCACTGAGTTGCTTAACACCTTGCAGTTGCTGACTGAGGCTGGCTTTGAACTTGAGATTCTCCTGTCTCAGCCTCCCAAAGTACTGGGCTTGCAGGCGTGCGCCACCATGCCTGGCTTCGCTTTTTTTCTTTTTTTGTACCAGAGATTGAACCCAGGGGCATTTAATCATATGAGCCACATTCCCAACCCTTTTTTATTTTGAGACAGGGTTTCACTAAGTTGCTGACGTTAGCCTTGAACTTGCAGTCCTCCTATCTCAGCCTCCTAAGTTGCTGGGATTAATAGGCATGGGCTATCATGGCTCATTTGCTCTACCTGAAGGAATGGGCTGGCTATATCCTTGGACTCATGCTGTTCACACTGATGAAATATAGGCATTGCAGATGAGTTATCTGCTTCAGAAGTGGAAAGTTGATGAATTATTTCAGTGGGTAGGGTATTTTAATGTTTTGTTTATCTTTTGTTTAAAAATTTTTTGTTGTGGCTGGACACAAATATCTTTATTTATTTTTATGTGGTGCTGAGGATCGAACCCAGTGCCTCCCGCAGACAAGACAAGTGTTCTACCTCTGAGCTACAATCCTAGCCCTTGTTTATCTTTTTGTCAAAGAGAAATTTAAAGAACAGCTCTATAAACACATTAGGATTTTGAAATAAAATCTTTATATTTCTGTGCAGTAAAATGAAACATTGTTTTCAGGTTAGTAGAAAAATTGAAACTTTTACCAGATTTGGAGTGAAATGACCAGAAGCCTAGAAGTATTGGTTTTTCAGAACCATCACATGATGCTGTGTTTATTTACTTTTTCTTTTATCTTTGGGCATTCTAGAGGGGTGTTTGATGCTTCCCTCAAAATGGCTGGCTTTTATGGATTGTATACCTGGCTGACTCATACTATATTTGGCATCAATATCGTCTTCATACCATCAGGTAACAACTGTATCATAACTTCCACTGCCTTCTATTTAAGGAAAGTTGGAGTGTTTTACTTATGTTAAGAAATGTCATCTTCTTTTTTTTTTTTTTAAAGCATTGTATTTTTTTTTAAATGATGTGCTATTATTTTTTTTTATATCTTTATTTTTGATGTGGTGCTGAGGATCGAACCCAGTGCCTCACGTATGCGAGGCAAGTGCTCAACCACTGAGCCATAACCCCAGCCCCAAGAAATGTCGTCATCTTTAAATTTAGAATAAATTTTGTAATTTGAGACTTAATCTAGTCCAGATCAGGAGCAGGAATATGGTTTGTATTATCCTTTTTTTGTTACTATTTCCCCAGTGGCTGGAACCACACCCAGTATGTGTAAAGGACTGCATAGGTATTTGTTAAACAAATTGTCATAGCACACCTAGGATATAATTGGTGCTCGGTACATGAACTGAACTGTTTGGCAGGAAATAATGTGTTGTCAAATAGCTTTATCCATTGACGGGTCCTGTCCCAGGATAAGTGCATCTGGGAATATGTAGGCTGAATCTAAACGTGTTATGATCTTTTCTGGTAATGTCCTCATTGCATAAGCACCAGGTGGTTTAATGACCTTCTTGTGCTTTTTTTCTTCATGTAATCTCTGTTCCTGTCCTTTGGCTTTTCCTTCCTTTATTTTGGTTACTGTCTGTTTTCCTAAATATCTCTGCATTCCACATTTACCTCTACCATCTCTTTCACTTTCCTCTCGTCTCCTTCCTTCTCTACATTCTTTCCTCCTTTGGTGTCCACAAACCCATCTTCTGACCTGCAAGCATCCTGAGAGCATGTGGGGATTTTTATTCCATCACCACCCTGTGAGGCAGGCAGGGTGATCGTGTTCGTGTTGTGTAGATGAGAAACCAAGGTCTTTCAAGGCCACACATGTGGTTAATGGTCAGACTAAAACTAGAACAGTGCCAGAGCGAGCGAGAGAGAGACCCCCCACTGAGCCACATCCCCAGTCCTATTTTGTATTTTATTGAGAGACAGGGACTCAGTGAGTTGCTTATTAGCACCTCACTTTTGCTGAGGCTGGCTTTGAACTCTCGATCCTCCTGCCTCAACCTCCTGAGCCACTGGGATTATAGGCGTGTGCCACTGAGCCCAGCTACACTTCATTTTTATTTGAAGCAAAGTAAAGAATACACATTCATATCTGGGTTTTAGAAACTGATTTCTCTTCCCTCCCCCTTCTGTTTCTGAGCTGAGGATGGAACCCAGGGCCTTGTACCTGCAGGCCAGTGTTCTACCACTGAGCCACATCCCAGACCTAGAAACTGAATATTTGACTAGCTTTTTCACCCAATAAAAATGTTGATAAATGTGCTACCCTTTTATAGGACTGTATTTTAACTACCATCCATTCAGAGTAACAGCTGCAGAACACTAAGATTTTATCACTGATGAACAGATTAACAAAGTAGATAGACACATTAGAAAGATTTTTTAATAACAAATTTTAAGGCATTAGACTTTAAATAGAGCTTATCATTTCCTTAAAATTAGAGTTTGTGAGTATTTGTTTTGGTGGATATTTTTAAGGAGGAAGAGATAGTGTTTAGTTTTTTCTGCATTGTGATTATTTTGCAAGAACCTTGAGTAGCTTTTCTTTTTTCATGTTTTATTAGCCTTAGCAGCAATCCTTGGAGCAGTGCCATTCCTGGGGACATACTGGGCAGCAATACCTGCAGTTCTAGACCTGTGGCTGACACAGGGGTTAGGATGCAAGGCCATTTTGTTGTTGGTTTTTCATCTCTTGCCAACATACTTTGTAGATACTGCAATTTATTCTGATATTTCAGGGTGAGTATTCTGAAATTACTGGTGAATCATTGAGGGGTATATATTGCTTTTTTGAAGCAGTTTTGTGTATTGAAGGGCATGGAGTTTGGGGAAAGAACTGATATAAGGATTTTTCAGTAAAGTAGCCTTTTAATTTTTAATTTAAAATAACATTGTTTATAAGGTATGTTAGTTTGTGACTAAGTACTTTTTATGAAATATGAGACTCTGGGTTAAAATAAAATTGTGAAATAATTTTTTCTTTAGTTTGTGGCATTAACCTAGGGAAGAAATATTACCATGAAATATTTCAAGTACAGTAAAAAGATAGTGGTTCTTTTAGCATTTATTTGCTTTTGGAGAAAAAGATTATGAGATCATATATCTGAAGATTTTCATGTAAAAAGAAATCTCCTGAAGTTGCTGGCTGGTAAGCAGAGCTCTCTTAAGTTAGATAATATGCATTGACATGGGTCTGTAATGCCAGCAACTTGGAAGGCTGAGACCGTGGATGGCAAGTTCAAGACCAGCTTGAGCAACTTACCAAGACCCTATCTCAAAAATAAAGATAAAAAGGATGTGTCTCAGTGATAGAGCACTGGGTTCAATCCCCAGTACGACACATACACACAAACAACAGTATTATTCAGTGAAGAATACAGGTTAAATTTAAGATGGAATCAAAACGTTGGTCATATAACAAATATCTTTCCATTTTGGGTTTTTTGTTGTTGCTGGTTTTTGTGGTTGTTGTTGTTCTTGTTCTTGTTTTGTTCTTTAGTACTAAGGTTGAATCCAGGGCTGCCTACCACTGATCTATATCCCCAGTCCCTTTTATTTTTTATTTTGAGACAGAGTCTCAGTAAGTTGCTTAGGGCCTCACTAAGTTGCTGAGGCTGGCGTCAGACTTGCAGTCCTCCTGCGTTGCTGGGATTGCAGGTGTATGGCCACTGTGCCCAGCCATTTGTTTTGGTTTTGGTAGCTCTTTTAGGAATTGCGTTAAGTAAATCAAGCCAATTCTTATTTAGTCATATATTTGGATTCACATTGCTTATTAGAATTTAGGTTGTGACCAAAAGTTGAATTTTATTCTGCTAGTTAAATTCAGAATATGGCCTACTCAAACTGTCTAGATAGTTAGTACATTGAATTTTTAAGTAAATTAAAAGGTAGAGTAGACAAGGTCAGTGTTTCCAGAAGTAGTACTCTTCAGTTAAATTATGTAGAGAATAATTGTATGCCCCCTTGTTTTCTCTTTTTAGTAAGTTAGAGTAGAAAATAACTTAAGTAGAAGAACTCTGAAATTCCAAAGTTCCAGAGCAAAAAGAGACAAGCAACTCTATAAGCCAGCCTTAGGGGAACTGGTAAGCCCAAAACTTGAGAGAGAAAATTAAATTAAAAGGAGATCAGGGTGTGGGCAACTAGTTTAACAGATGAGGTTTGAACACTAGGAATGGGTATATGATTTATACAAAGTGTTTTCATTTATTTAAACTTTGCTGTAAATTTTATATTAAGTTAAACAGTTCTAAGCCAGCATTAATTCTCAGGAACCCACCTGCACTGGGTGTAGAATATCTGTTAACAGTGCTATTTCATTTTTAAAGGGGCAGATGTCACACACTAGTGCATGGGCAAGAAAAGGCTTGCATCTATGTATCTACCTACCTACCTACCTACCTACCTATATCTGTATCTATATCTCTCTATACACACACACACACACACACACACATATTTTCTTTGTACCAGGGATTGAACTCAGGAGCACTTGACCACTGAGCCACATCCCCAGCCCTTTTTTGTGTTTTATTTAGAGACAAGATCTCACTGAGTTGCTTAGTGCCTTGCCATTGCTGAGGCTGGTTTTGAACTCGTGATTCTCCTGTGTCAGCCTCCCAAAGTGCTGAGATTACAGGCGTGCACCACCGCACCCAGCTCAATATTCTTACCATCAGTGATCAGTTATCTTAATAGAGGAAATTTAAAGAAAGCCTGCAATAGATTTAAAAATGTTATGTACTAAAGAATGAATATTTTGTTAGACAGATTTTTCAGAGTTATATGAGCTTTGTTTGTTCATTCATGAGCTAATCCCTGTTCTCTTTTTTTCTAGAGGTGGCCATCCTTATCTGACAGGCTTGGCAGTAGCTGGCGGAGCTTACTACCTAGGCCTGGAAGGTGCAATCATTGGTCCCATACTTCTCTGCATCCTTGTGGTTGCTTCCAATATATATAGTGCCATGCTAGTGAGTCCCACGAATTCAGTGCCCACACCAAACCAGACCCCGTGGCCTGCTCAGACTCAGCGGTGAGTTCACTCAGAATGATCATAAACCATATGTGAACATTGAACTATCTTGTAAATACATCATCCAGACTTGTCAGGATAAAGGTGTTTGCATACTAATGCTGTGATAAAGATTGTAGAAGACACTGAATAAACTTAAATCATTTTCAGACTTTCCGTTTCATATGGCAGGAAAATTTTAAAATTAGATCAGAATTATTAACAGCATAAAAGACCAAAAATAAATAAATTTAAGGGAGTTTGTAGGAGGAGACTCAAGAAATAGGACAACCAAATGCAGCACATGAATCCATGGTGGGTTTCTGGGTTGGGGATGAGCAAAACCTATAAAGAACATTTATGGAACAATGGGGAAGATTGACTATGGACCATATTTTCCATAATATATAATTCCTGTTAAATTTCTTGGGTTGGATGATGATTATTTTGGTTATGTAGGGCAACATCCTTTAGGAATAACATGGCATGATTTCTGTAACATTTTCAGACAGTTAAGCCAAAACCCTGAGGGAGAGAGGAAGTGACTTACTAGTGAACACTTACTAGTGAATCTAGATGAAGGCTTATGGATTCCCCCTCCACACACATTTTTTTATTGTTGCATTATAGTTGTACATAATAATGGAGTTTGTTGTTAATACATATACATTACAGTCATTAATTGTACTAGTTCTTCAATTTTTCTATTTGTTTTTACTTTTTAAAAAATAGAACATAAAAAATTTATTTGGAGGTACTACTGTAGAGTTTAAGCTTGATATTTTGCCAATACAGGTATTAAAATAATTGCTGTCATCTACTATCACCAGAATTTCATAAATTATGATGTTTAAAGTTTTTCCTAATTATCTCATAATGTTGTTATATAATAATGCTGTTTTATTCAGGCATATCTTATGGTGAAATATAAGTCCTCAATATATTAAGACTTATGCTAGTGATGTTATACATTTATATCCATGTAACTACTACCCCTATTAAGATACAGAACATTTCCATTATTCTTGAAGCCTTCTGTATGGTTCTTCAGTCAGGCCCCTCTGCCTGCTAATATTCTGACTATAATCACTTTAGATTGGCTGTGGTTGAATTTCATCTAAAAGAATCATGTAATGTGTACTCTTAAGGGAGACCTCTTTTGATCCACATTGTCTTTCTGGAATTCACCGTTGTTGCATTCTTTTCCCATTGTTCATTCCTTTTCCATTGTTGTCTAAGATTCTAGTGTATGAATATATCATAATCTCATTTATTCAGTGTAGTATTGACAGATATTTGGGTAATCCCATTAATGGCTGTTATAAATCAAGGTGCTATGACAAAGTGGAATGTCTGTGTATATATCTAGTTTAATGTTAATAGGCACTTGCAAAAAATTTTCTATGTGGAATACCAGAAATTACATTCATAGCAACAAAAGTAAGAGGGACAGTGTCAGAATAGATTGTAACTTTTCAGAGACTTCATTGCATTTTCCTTATTATCCTCAACTGGAAAACACCAGTTTCTCTGTCTTGGGGTGTTCTAGTGTAATTGAGGAGTCACTGACAGGTTGATTCTGACTGTGTACTTAATGAAACCATTTTATATTATTATATACAATTCTTGTAAATAATATGTACTTGTTTTAAGTGTTAAATTTTGTAAAAAGAGACATGATCCTTTTTTAAAAAAAATTTTATTTTTTGATAGTAGGAATTGAGCCCTGGGGTTGTCTACCACTGAGCTACACCCCCAACCCTTTTTATTTTTTGAGACGGGTTTTTTGCTAAGTTGCTGAGGTTGGCCTTGAACTTGGAATCCTCTTGCCTCAGCCTCCCAAGTCATTGGGATTACCACTGTACTAGGAAAGATGCGATCCTTATACCTCAGAACAAGTGAAATAGTTTTTGAGTTAGAGCTGGTTGGTCAGAGGACCATTTGAGCTAATGCAGTACCCTCACTTGATGGCAAGAAAATATTGGTTTCCTCAACAAGAATAGATGGAGGGGGACCTAGGTGGTAGACTTCACCATTTGGGATGAGGTGACACTAGTATATCCTTTTCTGCCTTTACTTCTGAGAGGCAGGTACCTGGGTACCAGAGATGCCCCCAGCAGATTGTAAATTGAAATTAACAGAGTCCTTGCTAAGGACTTATTTTTTGGGCTTACCAAACAAGAATTTTAAAAAAATTCATTAATATTTCGCTGTTACATTTGAAAAAAGCTTCTGAATGATTCCAAGTTAGTACAGCAATAATTAATTTTTAGCTGAAGCAAAAGACACTAATATGAATACTTCAAGAAGCTAAAGACTTGTTCCCTACTTCGTCTTCTGAAAGTAACCAGCTGGCATGGGGGTTTGAAGAAGGTAGTGTGAGTTCCACTTAGCCTTCATGTTTTTTCCTTCGAAGTTATTCATGTATATGGAGTTTAGAGTCCACAGTTCATACAAAGCTTACTGTGTACCCTGCACCACGGGTTTATGTCTTTTAAAAAACACTTTTAACTGACATTTTCCTCCACCCTGCCTTCAGTACTGGTGATTGAACCCAGTGGTGCTCCACCACTGAGCTACACCCTCCCCCTACTTTTTTTATTTTGACATAGGACCTTGTTAAGTTGCTAAGACTGGTCTTGAACCTGTGATCCTTCTGCCTCAGCCTCCTGAGTCACTGGGATTATAGGTGTGCACCGCTGCGCCTGATTATTCTTCTGGTGGCATTCTAATGGTGTTTTGAGAGGGTCTGAAGGAAATGTGTTCAATGCATCACTCTTTAATGGGAAGTTTAATTGACCTCTTAAATAGTAACAAGCGTAACTTTTCTAACATTGGAACTTACTGTGTGGTAAGTCCTGTGATTAAAAACTTTATATGTCTTATTTTTCTTAGTCTGTCTAGTGTTTTAGTATGAGGTTTGGAACTCTTGTCATGTTTATAGATGAGTAAATTGGGTTTTGAGATCATGTTTTGCCTGCAGTCACACCCCTGGGAAGCCCACATGCTGGGGTTTCAGCTACTGCTCTTTCTCTGCCATTGCCTTCCCTAAACACTTTGGGGTATCAAGAGAAATGCATTATTCTCCTGTTTACTAGCTCAGTAGCAGTCCTCTCACTTTCCCATGCTACGTTTGGCTGTCCTTATTATTTCCTGTGTCCTCATTTACCATCTTTACCCTGCCAGCATTACCTCAGATCTACCTTGCCCCTTTTCCCCCCGTGCTACCACTGGTCTGAGCTGGTGCTTCTCATGGATCTGCTGCAGCCTCATTTGTCCCCTGGCTTATCTCTCAGTGACCATTCTAACTGTACTCCAGTTTGTTTTCCATACTTTGACTAACGTGGTCTTTTCAGAAATCAAGCATGTCTGATCACGAAACTGTCTTACCAAAAATGGCCTCATTGGTTTTAGGAGAAAGATAACATGCTTGATGTGATTCTCAGAGCTGCCCTGAGTGAGCTGGCCCAGGCCTGCCTCACTTTTGAAAATGTAATGAATTAATAGACTCATGAAACCAAAAACAGATCAGATAAAAAAATATTTTTGCAACGTAACCTTTAGACTGATTAAAAAAAAAAGGATGAGATACAATAAAGACCAATTTTAGAACTTCATTCCAAATATTTGGAAGGCAAGGGATATGAATAACAGTGATGACATTTGCTCTGTCACAAGACTGTGCAGGAACAACTAAATTAAGTTAGTCTATTAAAACTTTTTGTTTGTATATGTTTAAATTTTATTCTGCATGTTTGGGAGACTGGGAATCAAAAACCTTGAGTTGTTAAATCAGAAAAGATTTGAACATTTCCATGGGGGGAGAAATTTGTAGGAGTCTCACTAAAACTTGAAACAACTTTTGAAATGTTTTCAAAAGAGCAAGAGATGGTAAGTGAGAAATTATATGGCAAAATCCCCGGTGCTTTTAGAGGAGGTATAAAATGTTAACATTCCTTTGTTCAAATCCCTAGCCACATATGGTCTTGTTGTGGACTACTCGTTCTTAGTGAGGAATTATATAACCGTGGTTCTTAGGGACATAATAATCCTTATGGTTTGGAAAAGAATGCTGTGTTTAGAGGGTTTAGGTAGGACATTATGGTGCTGGGTATTGAACCCAGGGCCTCATGCATGCTAGGCACGCACTCTACCATTGAGCCACATCCCTAGATCTGTGCTTTTAGAAATAGCATCAATGCAGTGCTTATCCCTTTGTTTCTTCCTAGTCCAGACAGTTATAGTTTTTTAGGCCTTGCTGATGAAAGCCATACTTCTTGGATAGGCCAAAAACAAATAGGTTATGGATTTTGTCTTCCTGTGTAGAGATTTGTTCAAGATCAGTGTTACCTCAGTTGGATTTTATATGCACCCCACCATCACCACAGCATCCTGTACCACTAGAGATAACATTGAGATGGAAAATGTTTAGTATCTGTTTTCTAAGCTTGTTTCGCTTTTTTTTTTTTTTTCTTCTGAAAGCTTTTCCAGGCTTTCTTGGCCTGGAGGCAGCACTGAATAGTACGTATGAATTTCAAGGTTACAGCTAAGCTTTCTTGTCAACAGAAAGCTGTCACTAGGATAACCACAGTCTTAATCTTATTTCATGCATCTTTGCCCAGAGGCAGAAAATTTCATTCATAATTTAGAGGAAATAAGTACTTACTGATTCAAGCTTGCAGATATCAGAATTTTTAAAAGATGTAGAAGGATGACTTAAGAAGCTTATTGAGTATTGGAAAATGCTTCATAGTATTGGCCAGTTTTTGGTTATTGATCGTAACAATTCCCAGCATTGAGTGCTACCTGAAATTCCTATTGTCAGAAAGAACTTGTTGCCAGATTACATGTATAGAAGTGTAAAAACACAAATTTGGATGAAACTGAAAACTAGACATATAAATAGGTATCTAGAGCAATGGTTCTGGTGGGAGCAGAGGGTGATTTTTTCCCTTATAAATCTGGCCATGTGTGGAGACATAGTCAGAACCCTGGTAGGTAGAGGCTAGCAGTGCAGCCTTTCAAACAGGTTTCAAACATCCTGTAGGGCACAAAGATGTCAACAGTGTCACTATTTAAAAAATGATAGGTAGATAGAAAGACAGAAGGAATACATACAATGTTCATGTATATGTAAATCTTCATTTTTGGACATTTTTTCCCAGAACATGAAAATATTTAAGGAAACAACATTCATTCCAATTCTTAGACCTGTCAGCATACTTTTTTAACATGGTGAGTTTAGTTATGTCACACATAAACCTTTTCAAAGCTCAGGAGTCAAAGTCAGGACACTTACCTGTTTGTTAAGGCTGTTCCTTTGAAAGAAGAGCTGTGCCACTGAGAGTCATGCTTCAGAGGTGCAAGAAGCTTTGGTCACCATCCTTGAAAGAACCATGAGGTAACTGAGCATCCTTGAATGTACTGTCTCTTCGCTAACATTTTACTTGTGTTCCTCTTGACCTTGAAGTACTTTCTACTTTGTGTTAAAAGTTTAGTCTTTTATTTAGTCTTCTATTTGTTTGACTGAAAATCAAGAAGACAAAAGGAGTCAGGGATGTAGCATGATTGCAGAATTGTATTTGAAGTTCAGATAATTTGCTTTGTAAGTTTTTAGTTGATTGAGTCTAATGAAAACCCTTTGGCATCTTTTATTTCTGCAATTATGAGCTGTTCCCTGAGGGAACAGCTTAACCTTGTCTTCTACTTCAGCTCTATTTTTAATGAAAATGTTGAGCAGTTTGTTTTTAATAATGGTTATTGGTATGAAAATAAAATTAGCTTCATTTGACTATGAGGGAAAAAATCTAAAAATGAACAACATGCTATAGTGATGTGGCCACAAACCAATATAATTAGAAGACATTAAAATTCTTTTGAAAAATGCAGGCATCTTAAGGTCAATTTAAAAAAAAAACACAACTTTTAACTGGTTGGTATTGTTAATAAAAGAGCAAAGAACTTCTGTGTAAAAGGATGGCAATAAACTATCCTTCATGACTATCTCACTTAAGAGATTTGGTTATATATAACCAAAAAACCAATCCACTATCAGTGGAGCTCAAAGGACCAGTGACTTCAGTTAAAAAGCTCATTTCTTGCTGGGGTAAAAGAGGTCCAGAGGGGTAGTCCAAGTGCCAGTATGACTGTTGTGTAAACATCTGGGCCCAGCTTCTCTCCCTTCTGAGGTATTGCAAGGTTCTTTTGTCTAAGATGGATGCTGGAACTCATGTTCTTTGATAAATGCTGACCTGGCTGTCAGGCTGCCAATACAGTATAAACCTGACTGAATGACATTTACAGCTCAGGCATGTAAATTTTGTATTAAAGGCAAGTTAGCGGAGCTGAGTGCAGTGGTGGCACATGCCTACAGTACCAGTGACTTGGGAGGCTGAGGCAGGAGGTTTGCTGTCTACCCCCCTCCTCCCCCCCATAAAAGGCATGGGATGTAGCTCAGTACCCACCTCCAAAAATAAAATAAAAATCAAGATAGCTACTACTGTCCTAAGGTAGGCTTATGTATACAGAAGATCAATCTACACCTTCCCCAGATATTACCTGCCCTAGCAACATTCACTTAATGTGTCTGAGGTGGGCCAGAAGCTGTACAAATCATTTGATTAAAAAGTTTGCCCCATTTCTGACCCCCATCCTTCAGAGCTTGGAGGGTGCTGGATCAGCTTTCCTGTTTTCTAACAAAACTTAGTCATTCAGTGTTTAATCATCTGTTTTTCTCTTCAGTGTTATCATATCCTCTTTCCAGCAAGTAAGAAGGTCAAAGAGCTGAGGGAGATTGTCCTTCTCTTTTAAGAAATTGGCGTAACACCCAAAGTGGCATAACACTTCCACTTACATCCCATGAGCCAAAACGTGGTCAGGTGGTCGTGTGTGGTCTCGAGGGAGTCTGGGGAAAGAGTCTTTTGAATGGGAGATAACAAACTCAGCAAGAAACTGGGATTCTTGTTAGTAAAGAATGAGGGACAACTAACAGACTTTGAAACAATTTTAGTGAAAATATTAAGAAAGTAGTGGCTATATAATCTCATCAAGGCTCTGAAGTTTAGAAAGTATTATTGTAGGGTGACTGGTTAGCTTCCTCCAATGTGTCTTTATTGCCTCCACCCCTTTTTCTAAAAGCAAAACTAAACATTCTGTCTTTTTTCCTTTTAGGACTTTCCGCGACATCTCTGAAGATTTGAAATCTTCGGTAGACTGACTTGGTTTCACTGCAATGGTTTCTCTAGGAAGTTTCACCTTGACAGTGAGTTCAGCTGAGCTGTGGCCTTTTGTCCTTTCAGCTGTGCCTAGAAGGCAGAGCCAAGAAAAGAAAAGCAGCCTTCTGGCCTTCCATACAGAACACCTGGACAAGAGACAACTCACTGAGGGCTGCTTTGCATTTTAAAACATAAAGTTGAGAGTTCAGAAATGTGGTTTGCTCACTTAACTGTTGCTAAGATGGCTTGAAGTTTCCATTTATACACTGACACCGTGGCTTGAATTTTTCCCACTTTGATTATTATTATAGTAATATGTATTTTAAGAATTCTAAGCTACCTTCTGTTAAAAATATATACAATGACATTTTCTTTTGTTTTAAGAAACCTATTCATAAACTTTTCTGTGACAGTCACTTTTCAGTGAAGAGGGCTTTCACTTTTGAGTATGTAGTTACTTAAACAGGATTACCCTTCTTGAACAATGCATTGTCTCCTCTTTGAGAAAGAACAAATCTTAAGTGCAAGGGTAGGGAGGTGTTTTTGATGTTTTGCTAAATGTTGCAACCAGAGGAGATACTGAAAGTCTGAGGGCTCTTCCTTCTCTTTTCATTCCTCATTACAGTGTTGCCAAAATTTAGAACTTGGCTGCCCACTTTAAATTTAAATACTTGTGAAGCTGCTATGAATGTTAAACAATATGATGGAATTCATATTCATTAAGTATTTTTCTTTTAAATTTTTAAGTGAAAACTCTCAGGTGTAGTGGTACTGATTTGTTAAATGTATTCCCTATTTAATTATTTGGAACTCTGGCAGGTAGTTATTTTGCAATATAATTTTATATTTTGTCACTTAGCACAGTGCCTTGCACATAACGACTCTAGATGAATGCTTGCTTAACTTCTTAAATATTTCAGATATTACATTAACCAACCATAGTGCTTTACATTTTATATAGTCCTTTTACACATATTGTTTCACAACCACTTCACATTAGCATTCATGTAGCTTTTTATTATTTTACAACATTTCACACTGATGGGGAAGGTAAGGTTCTGAAAATTTGACCACTACTGTCACATAGTTTAGTGAGATTTGGCCTCAGCTAATTCTGTTCCTTCTCTGTCTCTGCAGGTTCCCCAGTTCCGTGAGCTAGAATGGGTGTTGGCATTTGTTATGCCTGCAGACTTGCCCTGCAGTTAACGATAGTGCTGGGACTGGGGCCCTTCCCTTAACTTTGAACCCTTTCTACCGTTTCTACCATTAAAATAATCATCAGTTCCATCCTTTGCTCTCAAAGGAATATGGAGTGAAAGGAATTTGTAATGTTGAAGGTTTACTTTTTAGAAAACATTTAAAAGTAGAATTTTTTTTCTAAAACATCTCATTATGAAGTTGATAATTTATTTGCCTAAATTTATTCTTATGCTACTTAAACAAAAAACCCATCTAAGAAAGGATACCACAATGTCTTTCAACTGTTCTATAGTAGACTGCCTGTAGATCTCTTATTTGTATTATGAATCCTTCAACATTTATAACCTGCTTTCCATTAAGTGTTAGATTTGACCACTAAATAGCTTACTCTTCTCTTTAGTCAGTTATTCAGTGATTCATGTGTTCATTAGAACATTTTTCAAGAGTTTGCTAACTCTAGGCTCCATGCCAGGGACAGTACAGGGTGCTGTAGGAGATAACTCACAAGAAGGCACTCTCGCCTTAAATCTTAGCCAGATCATGTGTAATACTAAATTCAAAAATTTTGTATTAAAAGGGTTAAAAAAGGAAATCAATTTGTTTTCCTTAACTATATACTGGTAAGTGTATAGCTGTAATTAGCCCACGTTCATAAGAGGGAAATACTATATACAGTGAATTAGTGTGTGTATACAAATTATGTTCCTCCAAAATGCTTTTAGCTGTGTAAAATGATATTGCAAAATACTAAACTTGAGCTAATATATGACTGTTGCTGGGATAATTATTAGCATGACTACCAGATTCTTAAAGGGGAACTCTGAATGGTGAGAGCATAGTTTCAAGCTGCCAAAATTAGCAGCAGTGATGTAATAACACCCTGAAATATCAGGAGTGGAGGTGCCCCAGAGCGCTACACAGTCCTCATCAGGAGAAACTTGAACTGCTCTGTTGCTACAGCAACAGCTTAAGGACTGGGTCAGTCCACCAGCTGGGGAAATCAGAACCTGAGAGAAGCACCCCAGCATGTGCCCTCAGGTACAAGGAGGAGGTTTTATAGAATTTTCACAGGATGTACATAGAGATCAGATGGTGTGACAAGTAGGAATCTTAAGTTCAAGTCTCAAAGATAACTCGTCCCTGAAGAATCTCCATCAGAATTTAACACAAAGAGGAAGTTTTCCTAGGAATAGACGATGTGTCAACAAAGTAGATATAGCTTCAGTAAAAACCGAGTACAGAAATCTGTCCAAGCATCTTGTGTTGTATAGATTTATTAGAAATTACTTTCAGGTTCACTGTTCAGTTGTAAACTGAATGGTGGGAGGATTGGGGAAGATATAAGCTGTGCACACGGAAATGCTCTTGTCTTTTCCAAGCAATAACAAGGCATAGGATTTTCAGCATAAGTTCCACGTCCTGTAAGTCCTTTTTGAATTCTACATTCTGTTCCTGGACAATTACTGTTTGACTGCCTTAGATGCTAGTCTGGATATTGTTAAAATTGCAAGATACTCTGACCCCCTCTTCCATGAGAGGCGGTTAACTAGCAGTTTTTCCTCAGTCTCGGAGACTAGTGTGGATTGACTCTTAACTGTGGAAGGATGCAAAACATATTACATGGAGACCCTGTATTTAAATTAACTCTGTAGCTTTTGGAATTGGCAGCTGCTTATTCCCGTTAAAGGGCTGCTACAGAGCTTGCAGGTGAGGTCTTCTGACTAACCTTGGTCTGAATACGAACCCATTGTGACTTATCAGGACTTCCTAATACCTCTAGTTCCCATCTTACTTAAGTTAGTGCTTCAGAAATGGTCACTGCTGAGCTAGAATACTCAGAAGTTCAGGCCATGAGGTGTTAGATTAGAGCAAATTGATTTAGATGAGCTATCCAGAACTTTCATCCTAAGGATTTATATGTAAAACCCCTCAAGACTTTGCACATTCCAGTCCTGACCTTATAGTCCCCTCTGAAGCTCTCCCAGGACCCTTAAAAGAATACTACAGTAGGGCTGAGAGTACCCTTTTTCACAGTGGAAATAGCTTCTGGCAACATGGTCCCAAATGTTACTTCAAGCTAAGAACACATACTTTTTATTTTTATCAATTTCTTGTCTTTATACATTTTACCATCAAGATATATTCATTTCATTAACATTGATTATTGAGAACCTGAAGAAAATAAACATATCTGAGGCCACTAAGCAGTTTTTTCGATAGTTTAAGCATAAAAGAATTATAAATTCAGATGTCCTGCCTAGTAGAGTGATGGAAATTCTGTGCTAGAATGGGTTGGCATAATTAGGCAATCCTATCATTTTCTAGAGAAGGAAACAGATGTTTAGGTGAAAGTAGTTTGTCTGACATATGCACACATCGTCATGGAATTCAGAATGGAATACAGCTCCTGTTTCTCTCAGTCCATGTTCTACTTTTCTTCCCTTTTTCTTATAGTTAAGCAGCTTTTGGCTAAGTGTTTTTCTTAATAGCAATAGTTCCAAGAGATGTTGATAGACGTAGGAGGAAAAAAAGTGTGTGTGTGTGTGTGTGTATTCTATGCTCAGTTAACATTGAGGAATGCTGAGCTGCTTTTCCTTGGGACTTTTAAAAGTTCTTAACAAGCTTTGATAACATTGTGAATTTATAAGAGGGGACAAATACTGTTTGACCTTAGATTGCGCCCCCCCCCCCCCCCGCCTTTTTCTGAGCATTTCAAAGGACTGGGAGTCCCTTGGGAAATACAGCTCTTGATCAAGTTTACAGCTCTTTTAGAAGACATCCTTAGTGGAAATACTGAATGGTGAATGTATTACTATGATATCCTGCAATCATTAATAAATCTCACACTTTAGTGAGATACTAGAAAGCAAGCGTATTTGCCATTCAGAGCCTTTGAAGTATAGACGTTCCTTTCCACTTATGATGTGTAAAATCAGTATTTGTGTTTGATTTTGCAACTTTTTCAAGGATTAAGTAATGTGCAAATATAGTGGTAATATATTGATACTACATTTTAATAATGTTTTTGTATGGCACTTTAGTTTCAGACACCTTTGGGAACAATCCTGTGAGCTAGGCAGTATTATAGTCATTGCAGATGAGGCACTGGAGGATCTGAAAGGTTTTTTGTGATTTCCTCCTAAGTTTAGACCACAAAAGGATGGAGCCAGAATTCAGTTGGCAGAACTTCTGACTCCAAGTCCAGAGTTCTTTTCTCCACACCTGCTCACTTACTCTTCTAGGTTTAGATTTTACAGTGAAAGGTGTGGAAGCAAATCTTAAAGTAACATCATTTCAGGTTATTATGAAATACCAATTCTTTTGTATGGCAGTGACCCAGATTTGAACTCTCAATGTGGCTATCCCAGAGAAAACCCTTCTTTGTCCTTTGCAGTGCCACTTATTTAGGTGATTGGAGTGTATTTCAAATACCATTTGATTATGAAATTAAGATTGGACATGTAATTTCTTATGTAATTCTTCGAAAATGTATCATCTCCACATTCTCAGGTAAAGGAGAGGTGGCTTAAAAGTAAACATAGTCAAATATGACAATAAATATTCTTTATTCTTACACAAATGCTGTTACTTAGCTTTAACTTGCTCTGACAACCTACTGATGTAACCTCTTTGTTAAATGTAAAATATTTATATTTTGAAATAAAATTGCTGGTATTGAATGGTAAACTTAGCCTCTTGTCTCTTGAGAAATTTGATCTTTAGGTGTACCACATCCGTATCTTAGGCCTTATATCCTAACTTCTTTTTTTGGCACCAGTACCTATTGACTTTTTCTGAAATTTGGTCAACTTGGGTGAGGGAGGCGTGTTTGAAGAGGGGATGCAGGGCACCTTAAAATGATGCCAAGGGCCCCCAACTGTGGCCAAACCCCTTATTGTGCTGGGGAAAGGTGGTCTTGTGGTAGATAAGAAAATGGTGAGGTGCATGGCTGAGATATAGGAATTGAAATTAGAAGTGAATTGAAATAAAGAACTATACTTTTTGAATGAAGAAAACAAGTGTAAGCTTGGCTATCTTCAATGCCTAAGATACCCGTGCAGCTGGGGCGGGGGGGGGGGGAGCGGGGGGGGGGGCTGGACCAAGTGGAAGAACTGCAAAGCACATTTCAACAGTGCTTGGGCAACAGCTCCCAACACCTGGTTGATAGCATCCAGCTCCTGAGTCTGAGGTAATGAATGGAGAGGTGATCCCACTAAGGTGTAAGGGAGGATTAGCCAGCCTCAGATTCTTTTCTACCCTGACAGCTTCTCATTGGCAGACGTGGTCCATCACAAAATAGTTCTTACTGCTTCTCACTCAGTTGCTCAAGTCTAGAACTCATTCACAGGGAGGGCTTCTGACAGCCTTGGCTTGGCTTTGCTTCTGGGAACCTGAATACAAGGGCTGTTCCACATTCCCGCCCATCATGGGTGCTCTGTATGAGTTAAATTTGGGCTCAGAGAATGATTCTTAACCTTGCCAGTAAGTGACTTAAGTCAGAAATATACAACGAAAATCTCTGCATGCATTGACCTGTTAAGAAACTACTCTGCGCCTAGAGAAAAATTAATTTTGAAAAGTAGTTTAAAAAGTAATAGGGTTGAACAATAGACAACGTTTTTTCATGTATTCTCTTGGAGCGTAAACAGCCCGAAACACATATCATCTTCTTGCCGAGTACCTAGACATTCCCTATAGCATCATCAACTGTTTTCATTTTCAACCCAACTCCAAGTACTAGAAATAAAAGCATAGA
Source organism: Geosciurus inauris (assembly GCA_004024805.1). Taxonomy (NCBI): domain Eukaryota; kingdom Metazoa; phylum Chordata; class Mammalia; order Rodentia; family Sciuridae; genus Geosciurus; species Geosciurus inauris. Next base: position 42,963 of record PVHX01007804.1, on the reverse strand, counting down.
ATAAGGGTAGAAAAGGGACCTTCCCAAGAAGCCTCAAAGACGAAAAGCACCGCCCCCTGACTTAACTGTAGTTCTGCTATAGCAGTTTCAACCCCAAAGCAGGCTAGGGGTGGGGTGGGTCCGGGGCGGGACGGAGGTGGGCGGGACCTGCAGGGGGTGGGGCCTTGGGCTACGCGGGTGCAGTGCGGCGGCCGCAGACCCGCGGGCTGGCTGGCAGCGGGCTGCCGGCCCGCCGCGGCGCAGAGAGCGCACTGCGAGACCGACCGAGGGTCATGGCTGCCTGTCCCGGCCCCGCAGGCGCTGGAGCAGTCTACGGCTCCTGCCCGTCAGGCCTCGCCTTCGACTCGGGACTCGAGATCAAAACTCGGTCGGTGGAGCAGACGCTGCTCCCGCTGGTTTCTCAGGTAAAGTGGCGCCCGGCGCGGCCCCTCTTCTCCCTCCCGCGCGGCCGGCGATGGCGGCGGCAGCTCGCGCGACCCGGGCGGGCCAGGCGGGGCGGAAGGCAGTCGCTGCTCCACATTCCGCGCGCGCGCTGCCGCAGGGGTCCGACCGCCTGAGTGGGGTCGCAGGCGGGCCGAGGCCGTGACGGCCGGAGACTCGACGGCCAGAAGTCTCGCGGCCCGGCTCAGTGGGCTGAGCAGCGAGGCTGCGGGACCGCGGTGCGACCCTTGCAGGTGCCGTCCCGCCTGTGCCCCAGGGCCCGCCTCGCGGCTGCGGCTCCGCGGGCCCCCGGCCCAGTCCGAGGGTAGGAAGGACCCCCGCAGAGCCCCCCGGCACCCTAGGACCTGGTTAGTGGCCTTTGGGCGGCCAGTTGCGGTCGCCGGTTAGCATCCCAGGCCAGAGCCCCGGCGGTTTGCTGGAGCTGGGTCCTTCCTACCAGCCTCCCAGTTCAGCGTGCTCTCCAGAGGCCTTTGTCCCCTTCCCCTGCCGTGTGTGCGCTTGCCCAGCCCACATTCACCCCGGCTGCCCTGCCTTATCCCCCCGACCTGCCTGCCCACTTCTGTCTGCGTTTGTCCGGCGAGTAGGAAGAGTGACGGGAAGGACTGCCTCAAAGTTAATCTGGATGTACACCTTTTTGCCAAGTCCCAGTAGGGATGCGTTATTGTATTTGTCGGTCATGACAGAAGTCTGGAATTGGCTAGCTGATACACTTAGTGTTAAAGATTTTGTAACTCTGAGCTGAGGTATCCATAGCCCGGGGGCTAGAATTCCTCACTTAGATCTATGGTACTGTGCCAAGCACTGTGGGGACCGAAGAATTATGTGCCTTCTTAAGCAGCGCATTGGTGATGCGTGACTCATACCTAGATTGTAACATCTTGGTGACTCATACCAGGATTACCAAGATTTTAGAGGAAGAAGAAATAAATTATCCGACTCTGCATTAAAAAAAATTCTTACAGCATCCCTGACACCTGGCCACTAGTACCCTGCTTAACTATGTTCAGTGGTGGGGAAACTGTAGCTGTTTGTAGAATTTTAAATGCTCCCTTATCTCCATCCCAGCCTTGCAAATATTTGAAAACAGCAGTCATGCTTGTCCCTAGATTCTTGTTATGCTGTTTATTTAAACACAGAGCCCCATTTTCTTCACCTGTTTCACATGGCTAACGGAGCACACCTGACATTCCCTGGGCCTCCTCCCCTTCTTGTCTGATGGAGGCACTGACCAGAGGGAAGAAATGCTGGGATCCCTTAGTAGTGTCTGCATCTTTCCTTCCCTCAAAAGACCTACCACCACTACCACCATCACCAGGACAACCACATACCAAAGTGAGAAACACTGGAAGAGTTTTAAGGGACAGGAGAGCAATGGAGTTTGTAGTATGTTATCCATTCATTTAATAATGTTATATGCTAGGCTATGTTCTAAGTACTCTGGGAGTACTAATTCATTTAATTCTTACAATAATTCTGTGAGGTAGGTATGTATTTATTTTCATGATACAGAGAAGAAAATTAAAGAATAGCAAAATCAAGTAGCTTGTCATTAGGACCATCAACTCCCCAATGCCAAAGTGGGTTTTGAGCCCAGGCAGCATGGCTCCAGAGCTGTGTGTTTAGCTACTACTGTATACTGTGTCTCCTTTGGAGAGTAGAGGCAGTGATGAGGTCAGCTGTAGTGTGTACAGAGAAGAGAGTCAACAGTGGAAAAAACAAATGGGGCAGGTTATAATCTGTAGAAATGATAACTTTTTATAGTATCACTGCTAAAATCCTGTGAGTCCTAGGAGCTACATTGTATAATTCTGGAGTGAAAGGGTGGAGAGAAAGAGGAGGAAAAGTGAATGGCAGCTGAGAGTTAACTAGAGGTCAATGCCACAGAGGAAAAATACCTGTTTTTTTGTTTTTTTTTTTTAACCCCCTCCTGTTAAAGTCTTATTCAGGGCAATGGCTTAGTTTCTGTATCCCACACATTATGCACAGCTGTTTCTCTGTCGCAATACCGTAACTGATATTCCTAATAATTGTCCTCAACAAGAAAGATTTAAATTTCACTTAATATTAAAAAATGTATGAAGTATGGCTAGAATACTCTGTTAACAAGAGGGGTAGGAAAGTGTGAAATATAATTTAGAATGATGTGATAGTTTCAGTGAGTGTTAGGAGATTAAAACTTCACTTTTCTAAAAACTTCATATCTAGAAGTCTTATTTTTCTAAGGATGCTGCATTATCTAATTTTTAAATATCTTATCCACACAAGGATATATTAAGTACTTTTTAAAATTATTGTTAGGTACTGGGGACTGAACTAAAGGGTACTTGACCACTGAGCCACATCCCCAGCCCTATTTTGTATTTTTATTTAGAAACAGGGTCTCACTGAGTTGCTTAGTGCCTTGCTTTTGCTGAGGCTGGCTTTAAACTCGCGATCCTCCTGCCTTAGTCTCCTGAGCTCCCTGGATTACAGGCATGGGCCACCTTACATGGCTATTTTAAGTACTTGTAAGCAAGGATTTATTATGTGCTTACTAGTTACTGCTCTTTAAGGGGCATATATTCTAGTTGGTAAATACGATGTGTATAAAATATCTCATTCCAAGTGTCAAATGAACATCATCAAACATAAGTGTTCTGAGAATTTAGAGAAGGCATAGATATCTGGGAGTGATGGTGCACACCTAAAATCCCAGCTACCTGGGGTGGGGCTGAGGCAGGAGGATCAAAAGTTTCAGGCCAGCCTAGGCAACTTAGCCAGACCCTGTCTCAAAAGGAAAAAAAAGAAAAAAGAAAAGCCATGGATGAATCAGGAATGATGCTTTGGAAGAGATAGGGTCTTGAGGTAAATAAATAGGATTAGCACTGTACAATTTAAAGTAGATAGTTTCTATTTTGGTTTTGTCTCACCTTTTTTGACTCTCTAAGCTATAGGTCTTATTCTGGGAATGCAAGGTTGTGTCAGTATTAGAAAAATGTGTACAGTTTCTTCACAGACTAGAAAAGATATATGTTTATAACAATATGCAGAAAAAGCATTCAGTTACATGTAGCTTCTAATCATGATTAAGAGTACCTAGCAAACTAGTAGAAAAAAACAAAACTTTCTTTCACCTGACAGAGTATCTACAGGAAACTTACAGTAACATCACAGCCACAATCAGATTTAAAACAAACATGCCATTAAAACCATAATTGACTATTGACTGTCACAGCTTCTAGTCAACCTGTACTAGAAATCCTAGCTGGTGCAATAAGACAAGGAGAAGAAATAAAAGGTATAGAGGTAGGAAAGGAAAAATCAAAAGTGTCATTGTGATATTATTATCTACATAGAAAGCTTAAAAGAGGCTGTGGATAAATTATAAAAATTAGAAATGTTTAGTAATGTCACAGAATATGGAATACTAAAATCAATTTTATTTCTCTACATTAATAATAAACAGAAAAGGTGCTTCTAAAGCCAGTTATACCAAGGAAACAAAATATGAGGAAAAAATGTGTATCTCAGAAGAGTGATACCAAACTTCATGGAGAAAATTTAAAACTCTTATCAAAAGCCAAAGTAGAGCTAAATAAATGAGAGAAAAATACTGTGTTCATGTCTAGATTGACATGAAGTTATAGACATATTTCAATTTCCTTAATTGACCTACAAATGTGCAATTCCAATGAAAATTTTAACAGGATTTTTAGGTAGAATTTGATTAAAATAGTTCTAGAATTTTACACAAGATAACAAAGGACCAAGAATAGTGAGAAGGAAAACAAAGTGGGAGGACTTGCTCTACCAGATTTCACAACGTATTATAAAGCTATAATGTGAAAATAAGAACAAGGAGGACAAAATAAACTAGAAAAGAATATAGTAGAGATACCTGGAATGGATCTCCATATACATGGAGACTTGGTAAATGACAGTAGGCATTGCTGATCAGTGGAGAAAGGAAGAACTTCAAAAAATGAGACTGTGATAATTTATCTAATAGAAAATGCCATGAAATCAAATCTCTGTCTTGCACCATGTTAAAAAAAAAAAAAATTCTAAGAAACAAGAAGAAAAAGCAAAAAAACAAACAAATAAAAAAGAATAAAAACACGAAAAGCAAAATCCAATTCCAGATGGATTAAGTACATAAATATGAAAGTAAATGCTTATGACACAGAATAAGTAGGGCAATATCATTACTTTGTTATTGTGAGAAAGGATTTTTTACTACACCAAAAGTACAAATTAAGGAACCATTAATAAGTTTTACTCCACTAAAATGAAGAACTTCTGTTCATCAAAAGACCTTATGAGCTAAGTATAATCATTATAAGTCACTTGTGTAATCCCAGCTACTTGGGAGTCTGAGGCAAGAGAATTGCAAATTTGAGGCCAGTCTGGGCAACTAACTTAGAGAGACCCTGTCTTAAAAATAAAACACAAGCTGGGTGCGGTGGCGCACACCTGTAATCCCTGCACTTTGGGAGGCTGAGACAGGAGAATTGTGAGTTCAAAGCTAGCCGTAGCAACAGAGAGGTGCTAAGTAACTCAATGAGACCCTGTCTTTAAATAAAATACAAAATAGGGCTGGGGATGTGGCTCAGTGGTTGAGTGCCCCTGAGTTCAATCCCTAGTACCAAAAACAAACAAACAAACAAACCACCAAACAACAACAACAACAAACATAAAAAGGGTTAGACACAAGGCTTAGTGGTAGAGTGCTTACTCAACATGTGTGAAGCTCTGGATGTAATCCCCATACCTCAAAAATGAAAACTTAGAGATGTCATAAAGGTGAAAAGAGAAGCCATAAAGTGGGAGGATATGATTGCAACACAGATAGCCAAGAAATGATTAGTAGTCCAGAATGAAGTACTTCAATGAATCAAAAATAAAAAGATTAGCCACTGAAAGCTGGTAAAAGCAATAGTTATCTTACAGAAGAGGAAGAAAATGGATAAAAGATAATTACAAAGAAATTCAGTTTCATTAGAAATATGAACCACAATGAGAACAAGTGTTGGTGGGGAAAGTGGAGAAGATGGAAATGTTAATGTCACAACCACTGTGGAAAACAGTTTGGTGTAATCTATTAAAATTGAAGGTGGGGATCGAGGATCTAGCTCGGTGTTAGAGTGTGTGCTTAGCATGGGTAAGGTGCTGGGTTTGATCTCCAGCACTATAAAAAATAAATGTAAACTAATGTAAAAGTGGGTATTACCAATGGCCCAGTAATTCCACTTCTAAGTCTGTACCCCACTGCATATGCATTAGAAAACTTGGTAGGAATATGGATAGCATTTTTACTTGTAATAACCCCAAACTGGAAACCATCCAGATGTCTTTTAACAATAGAATGTCTAAGTAAATCGTGCACGATTCATCCAGTGAGATACTTTGTGCCAGTAAAATGACCCACAGCTATAATTATCAATATGGATAAAACAATGTTGAGTGAAAAAAAATTAGGGTTCAAAGCCAGGTAAAATTAAACCATACATCATTTAAGGCTACACCATATGTGCGACAGTTTTAAGGGAATAATGAATGCAAAATCAGGTGGTATCTTCTGGGGTGAGGGAGGAAGGTGTTATAGACAGGGAGGAGCCCACAGGGCACATGAGCTGTCAGAGGTATTGGCATTGTTTCCTTAAACTTGGTAGTGAGTACTTGGGTCTTCCTTTCATGTTTTTAAACTGTGCGTATTTTATAATTCAAACAATTTGTGAAAAACCCTGGGCTAAGAACCAAAGCTATGTTCTGCACAGCACCCACCTCCTTTAATAATCACTTTATTCTTCCTGTCAAAACTGACATTCCAGGTCTTAAAATGTTTTTATCCAAGGAAGGGGAGAAGGATATCTGTCACAGAGCTCCACCCTTGTGTGGAATGTTATTCTACCTACTAGTCTTTTCCTGTCTGTGATAGATTTCTTCATTCACCATTTCTAGACCCTTTACGTTTCTCAGGTAGCTCATTTCATTTTCCCATTTTTCTCTGCATCCCATTTTTCTCACCACAGAAACATCTAGAATCCTTTTTTCAGAGAGTTTATGAGGGGCCTTCTCTGCTCTTTGCCAATTTAAATATGTGGATGTAAGTGTTTTTAATTGCAAAATTCAACAGTAAATTCAACAAAATTCAAACAGTAAATCAGTTTTGTTCTTTCTTTCCTCTTGGCTTCCTTCATTTGCTTTCCTGCCTCTCTGAAAGTAAGTAAGTAAACTAAAAAGTCCTTTTCAATCTAGGATTTGCTGTTAGTTTTTCTACAAATTAAAAACATTACAAATATGAGGAAAGAACAGAGATTGTAGAAATCTAACCAGTGTATTAGGTAGTGCTTATTGTATAACAGACACTTTATTTATTTGTTTGTTTGTTTGTTTGTTTATTGGTGCTGGAGATTGAACTTAGGGGTGCTCGACCACTGAGTCACATCTCTAGCCCTATTTTGTGTTTTTATGTAGAGACAGGGTCTCACTGAGTTGCTTAGCGCCTCGCTGTTGCTGAGGCTGGCTTTAAACTCGCGATTCTCCTGTCTCAGCTTCCCTAAGTGCTGGGATTATAGGCGTGCGCCACGGCGCCCAGCTCACTGTTATAAATACAGTATTTTACATTTACTCATTTATTTTTTTCACACAATAACCTTATGAGATGGATGCTGTTATTATCCACATTTTTACACGAGACTAGTCACAGAAAGAACTAACTGGCTGCATGGTCATGTGGCAGAGCCAGGATTCAAACCCAGGCAGAGTCCATGCTTTTAACTAGGAGTATATACTCTATTGTTAATTTGTACTTCTTGACACACTTTGTTAGAAGGTATCAAGTAAGCCCTACTTCTTATTCTTTTCTTCCACTGCAAAATTCTGTAATACATCAGATCCTCTTTATTTCTTCATGGGTTGCCTTCTCTGCTCTCTTTTCTGGCTCATTTAGGTGTTTCCTCTGGAACATTCTCTAGGATTTGTTAGACAATTCCAACTTGTGACTGTAAATTTAATATGCTGCCTATTTTTCAAGAGTAATAGCTGAAATTTTATTTGACATAATTTTCAAAGCCCTCTCATAGCTGTTTCCCCCTTGATCCTTGGTATAATCCTAGTAGGTAAGAGACATTGTAGTGATTAACAGAGTAGACAGCTTCCTGGCTTTGTGATGTTGGGAAAATTTTTAACCTCTTCAAATTTCAGGTTCTTTATCTGTAAAATGAGGGTAGTAGTAGTATGCACCTATTAGATACTAGAGATGTAAGCATTAAATGATTGAATACATGTAAAACACATTCTCTAGTGCCTGATACTATTGTGCTTAATAAATCTTAGCTAGTTTTATTTTATTTTATTTTTTGCATAAGGAAATAGAAGTTTAAATTTTATAAAACTGTATATTTAAGTTTGTATAGTTATAACACAAGACTGGAAAGTATTATGCCAAAATGCACACAGTGTTGTAGGATTATTAGCAAATTTTATTTTCTGAGGTTTTCCTATATTTTTCACTTTCTCTTTTGAACCAAATGTGTATTACTTTTGAAACTCCCTTTTTATACAAGATTGAAAATAATTTTAGGAATTAAGTAGATCTTTGTGTGTGTGTGTGGTTTTAGGGATTGAACCCAGGGCCTTGCACATGCTACACAAATGCTCTACCACTTAGCTATACTCCCAGCACCCCCTTTTCTTTATTTTCTATTTTGAAACAGAGTCTTGCTAAGGTGCCCAGGTTGGCCTTGATCTTGTGATCCTCCTGCCTCAGCCTCCTGAGTAGGTGGAATTAATTGCCTATGTGAGCTATGGCACCTGGCATATGTAGTTCTTTTAATAAGTAATGTATTGAGTTGACTTAGCTCCCCTAAATGCCAATTTTAAAGGCATATCTGTATTTAGATCAAACATTATCCACTTTCCTTTGAGTAAGAGGAAGCCAGCCACACCTAATTATGCACTGGGGAGGATGCTTGCAGTGAAAGCCAAGTGTGTGTGTGGGAACCGAACAATAGTTGGTATTTTAGCCTAATTGCAAGGTCTTTCCTTTATCATTGAAAATTTAAAACTTTATGTAAATAAAGGATTTAATGAACACAGCTCTCATACTTTGGGCTGCTATAAGAAAAAGACCATTGGGCTGGGGTTGTGGCTCAGTGATAGAGCACTTGCCTATCATGTGTGAGGCACTGGGTTCAAATCTCAGCACCCCATATAAATAAATAAATATCCATCAAAAACTAATAAAAATATTTTTAAAAATAAAAGAAAAGTACCGTAGACTAGGTATCTTAAACAACAGCAGTTTATTTCTTACAGTTCTGAGTGGTCTAGTCTCAAGGTGCTAGTAGACTCAGTGTCTGGTGAGGCATGCTTTCTGGATCACAGACAGGTATCTTTTTACTGTCCTCAAAGGGCAGGGATCTTTCTGGGGATTACTTTATAAGGGCACTAAAGCTGTTCATGAGAGCTCCATACTCATGACAAATCACTTCCCAAAGCCCCTCCTCCTAATGCCATCGCAGTGAGGCATCCGATTTCAGGATGTGAATTCTGAGGCGACATATTCAGTCCAAGCAATAACTTATACTCCTTTTCACTCCAGAATCTTCCAAGGTGATAGGTTAAAATAGTCAGTGGTGGTAGGTAAAGCTCGCCAGCTGTGGAGAAAGACTGAGGTGGTGACAGTTGGTTTCGTAATTGTATTCTACTTCCCAGCACGTGACCCACAGTCACCCACAAAGTCAACTGTAGCAATTCTTCTTTGATGGGATTACCTAGTGGGCTTTCAGGTAACTTTTTATTTTATTTCCTGTTTTTTAGTTTATTTTGAAGAATGAATTCTGTAATAATAATAATAATAATTAATAATAATAATAAATAAGAAAGATTGAAAATCTCCAAGGAAGGAAAGAGTACTGGATAGTTTTGGTATCAGATAAACCTGGGTTCATATTCTAAACTAGACTGCTTATTAGTTGTGTGAGCCAAGTGCTTGATTTTACTCAGCCCATTTTCTTATCTTTAATAATATCTAAGGATCAAAGAGAAAACATTTAGTATACCTTTGAATGCTTACCATGCATTGGGTGTTAAGTTCTGCACAGTGCTTTCATCACTGCATTAAATCCTATTACCATTATAAGGCAGAGAAGAGAATATAGCTCAGTAGTTAAAGCTGGGCTCGCAATCAGAATATTTGTATTTAGGGGCTGGGGTTGTGGCTCAGTGGTAGAGCACTTGCCTAGCATGTGTGAGGCACTGGGTTCGATTCAGCACCATATAAAAATAAATAAAAAATAAAGGTCTATCAACAACTAAAAAATATTTTTAAAAAAAGAATATTTGTATTTAATTCCTACCTTTTCTTATCTCCTTGATGTTCAGTTTCCTCATTTGTAAAGGTGGGGGCAATAATAGTACTTCCTTCATTGAGTCATTGTGCAACTTTATAGGGTAGTGTGTTCATGAGTACGGTCTCTGGAGTCAAATGGACTCCAAATCCCAACTCCATCACTTATTAACTGCATGACTTTCTTTTCTTTTCTTTCTTTCTCCTTCTTTCTTTCTTTCCTTTCCTTTCCCTTTCCCTTTCCCCTTACTCCTTTTCCCTTTCCCCTCCTTTCTTTGCCCTCCTTTCCTTTCCCTTCCTTTCCTTTGCTTTCCCCTCCTTTCCTTTCCTTTCCTTTCCTTTCCTTTCCTTTCCTTTCTTTCCGTCCTCCCTTCCCTTCCCCTCCCTTCCCTTCCCTTCCTTTCCCTTCCCTTCCCTTCCCTTCCCTTCCCTTCCCTTCCCTTCCCTTCCCTTCCCTTCCCTTCCCTTCTTTCTTTTCTAACTGGGTGACTTTAAATAAGCACATTTTGACACCACTTTCCTTATCTGTATAAAGGACATAGTACCTATGTCCTAAGATTATTATGAAGTTTAAATTAGATACTTTTATGTGCATGCCATATAGAGATGTAAGTGTTGCTCCAGTCTAGTCTGTTTCTCATACTATAAATTTAGGGATCATCTTTGATACCACCAGTTGAACCCATCAAGATATTCCCCAATTCACTTATTTTCCTTCCCCTTGACTATTGTTACTTTATTTCACATCACCATCATCTATTGCTTGGACTAGTGCCACAGCTTTCTAACTAGTTCTCTAGCTTCTACTTTTGCCCCTCTAGCAAACTGCTCTTCTCTTAGGAGCCAGAGAGTTCTTGTAAAACACATTTCAGCTGGGTATGGTGATGCATGTCTAAATCCCAGCAGCTTGAGAGACTGAGGCAGGAGGATTGCAAGTTCAAAGCCAGCCTCAGCAACTTAGCAAGTCCCTGTCTCAAAAATAAAAAATAAAAAGGGCTGGGGATGTGGCTCAGTGATTGAACACTTCTGGGTTCAACCCATGATACACCCCCCCCCTTGCAAATACATTAATTAAAAAATAAACTTACATTTGAGATTGCATTGGTTATTTACTGCTGCATAACAAAGTACCTCCTAGAACATAATGGTTTAAAACAACAACCAGTTATTATCTCAGTTTCTGTGAGTTAGGAATTTGGGACTAGATTACTTGGGTGGTTCTGGATCACTCATGTCTGTTTGCCAGGGTTTCAGAGTCTTGCTAGCTATTGGCAGAAGCCTCAGTTCCTTATTATATGAGCCTATCCCTGGGGCTGGTAAAGTGTCTTGATGACATAGGAACTGGTTTCCCCTAGAGTGAATAACCTTAGAGACAAAGATGGGAGCTGTAGTGACTTTATGACATCTCCATAGGATGGAGCACATTGTCACTTCTGCTTTGTTCTTTTAGTTAGAAATGAGGGGCTAAATTCAGCCTGCAATCAGGAAGAGGAGAATGAGACTCTGGACATATTTTAAAAGTACCATACTCCAACTTCTATTATAAATTATTTACTTGCATCCCATCTGCAAACTGCCTCTTCCTGTCCCAGCCCTCCCCAAAGCTATGGCATCAGCTAGAAATCCAGGATGTTGGTACCTAGATCTGATTCAAACAAGGGGCTGATGGCTGCTGCTGCTTCTGGTTCTGCTTCTCTTCTTCCTCCTTCCCCCTCTTCTTCTCTTCCTCCTCCTGCTCTTCCTCTTCCTCCTTCTTCTCCTTCCTTTTTGGTACTGGGGATTGAACACAGGGGAGCTTAATCTCTCACTGAACCACAAACCCAGCCCTTTTTATTTTTGACACACGATCTCTCTAAGTTGCTGAGGCTGGCTTTGAACTTGCAAACCTCCTGCCTCAGCCCCCAGAGTTGCTGTGATTACAGATGTGCAGCACGTGCTTGGTGAGATGCAGCATCTTCTATGTAGTTGTTCCTTAAGCATAACTCCTTTCAGTTATAAGATAACCATTATAGTCACTTCTCTCTCTCTTTTTTTAGAGGGCAAATAGCAAATAGGGAGAATAAGAACCATTGGTTTATGGCATTCTGAAATCCCCCTGGGCACAGACTGGTAGTTCCTTGGTTTAGACTCAAATCCTGGGAATAATGTTTCATCATCTTGGCATTGTCCTTTTTCATGAAAGGTAGCCCATGTGTGCAGTTGATAGTTTTCTCAGCCTGCTGCTTGCTCATGGAAGCTTGGAGGTGTACAAGCTTCCTTTTACTTTGTATTGATCTGTCTTTTGCTGTCCAAGTTGATGATGTTTTTGCCAACAAAATTATATTTATTTTGTTGGTCTCTGAGTTGTATTGGACTCAGTGTATTAGACAAAAGTCATATCCACAAGTCTCTTTGAGATAAGCTCTTCTCTAACTGGGCTTCTGGTGGAACTGCTTAGAAACAAAACCTCTAAGCTTCTTAGGAAACTTGTTTCCTTGGATCCCACTGCGATTGTAGCAGAAGACTTTACAGTCACACCCTTAGCTTCATCTGTGCATCGTGCTTTCTTGACAGATTGTATTTTTGCCTAGAAGCCATTCTTAGTTTTAGCATGATGTGTCATTTGGCTATGAATTTTCAAAATGAGTAAGCTCTGGCTTGCTTTTATTTAACAGTGTTTCCTTTAACTTCTGTTTTCTCTTGGATTTTACTGTAATCAGCAGGAAGAAGCCAGGTAGCACCTTCAAAGTCTTCTTTGACATCTCCTTAGCTAGATCACTGAGTTCATTAGATATACCTTCTTTTTTCCATACTACATAAGAAGGATCTCTTTTTCTCTATTTTCTATTGAGATTTTTCTCACTTTTCTTTAAGCTTTCTCTTGCAACTTCTGCAATAATTTGGTTTCTTCCCACAACTGATATTTGGGAACTTAACTGCCATGGTGCCATTATCAACTTTTGGGAGGTGATTAGGTCATGAATAAGACTAATATAAAAGAGGCTGAGGGAGTCCCTTTCCCCCTTCTGCCATGCCAAGACCTAGAAGGCACCATCCATGAAGAGCTGGCCCTTACCAGATACTGAGTCTTATGGAGCCCTAATTTTGAACTTCTTAGCTTCCAAAACTATATGTAACAAATTTCTGTTGTTTATAAATTACCCAGTATAAGATATTTTGTTATGGCAGTCCAAACGGAGTAAGTGACCCCCAAATTATTGTGCTTCTACAAAGTTTCTTCAGCAGTCTTCTAGCTTTTTAAAAAAATGATTCTGGGAATTAAACCCTGGCCCTCCTGCATGCTAGGCAAGTGCTCTACTACTGGACAACATCCCCATGCACTCTTCATTCTCTTACTCACCCCTCAAAGTCCATTCAACTTCTGCATCCCAATTTCAAAGCTACTTTCACATTTTAGGTTTCATTAGAGCATTACCCCAGATCCAAGTACCAAAATTTGTATTTGTATTTTAGGTTTCATTAGAGCATTACCCCAGATCCAAGTACCAAAATTTGTATTAGTTATCTATTGTCGTGGAACAAATTTCCCCAAATTTAGTGCCTGAAAACAACAATTATCTTCTAGTTTCTGTAGGCCAAGAATTCTGGAGTGGTTTACCTGGTGGTTCTGGATTCAAGTCTGTCATGGAGTTGCAATAAAGATGTTTGACTGGGCCTGTAGTAGTCCAAAGGCTTGACTGGGCCTGGACATCTGCTCTCAGGTTTGCTCATCTGGCTGTTGGCAGGAGACCTCAGTTATTGACTGACTGTTGTCCAAAGTCCTCACCTTGTGGGGCTCTCCATGGATTTGCTTGAGTGCCTCCATGAGATGGCAGCTGTTTTTTTCCTACTGTGATTTATCCTAAAGAATGGGCAAGTGAGATGGAAGTCAGGGTGCTTCTGTGACCTTCCCTCAGAGGGACGCCATTGCTTCCACTCTGGTCTATTCATTGAGTTGAACCCACACTCAAGGAGAGAGAAATGAGGCTCCGCCTTTTGAAGGGAGAAGTATGAAAAAATTTATGAACACATTTTAATACCACTGCTTTCCTGTTAAAAAATATTTCAGTAGCTTCCTGTGATACATAGAATCAGACATAAATTCTTTACGCCAATTCTCAGCCTTCCATGGCTATCCCATCTCTTGGACGTGGGTTTTACACTTGCCTCCTTGCTCAATGTGCTTTGACCGCTTCTGGCCTTCCTTCACTCCTTGAACAAGACAGGCTTATTCCTACCCCTGCCCCTGGCCCCTCGACTGTTCCTGCTCCCTAGTACACTTTATTCGCTGGTGTTCGCCATTCTGGCTACATGCTGCTATTTAGATCTCTTCTTAAATATCTCTTCCTCATAGAAGAAAGACAAAACAATCTCAGGCAGCGTCACCGATATTTTAAATCATATTATCCTATTTTAACAATTTGCATAGCATTTACATTAAAGTGTTTTTTTTGTTTCCCATTGTATTATTATTTCCACATTTTATATTATTTTATTAATCAATATTTTCCAAAATGGAATTTTTGCGTGAAGAGTTACGACTGTGTTTAATATAAATCATCAACTTGCTTTCCAGTAAAGGGATGCCAACTTACAGCTCACTGCTGATGATTGTGCTTTCTCTGTTCTTGATCTTTACATTTACTAGCTCTGTCTTAGTGGATGAAAGTGTTTAGCATTTAACATATGAACTTAATTTTTTCAACTCATTTCATTTTACAGATTTCTATTGAATACATTATTTCATAAAAATAAATGAATGTGCTTTCAGAAGTTGAAGTTGGGCTACTTAAGTCTGTACATACTTTCTCTGTACAATTTTTTTTTGGAGGAGTACTGGGGATTGGATTCTGGGGCATTCAGCCACTGAGCTGCATCCCCAGCACCCCCCCCCCACTTTTTTTGTACCGAGGATTGAACTCAGGGGCACTCGACCACTGAGCCACATCCCCTGCCCCTATTTTTGTGTTTTATGTAGAGACAGGGTCTCACTGAGTTGCTTAGTGCCTTGCCGTTGCTGAGGCTGGCTTTGAACTTGTGATCCTCCTGTTTCAGCCTCCTGAGCCGCTGGGATTACAGGCATGCGCCACCGTGCCCGGCCCCTGCCCTTTTTTGTATTTTATTTGGAGACAGGGTCTTTCTGAGTTGCTTAGTGCCTCACGGTTGCATTAAAGTTTTTTTGATGACCCGTTTATGTGATTATTTTGTCTCCCCACCTCCCCATTAGAATGCCAACTCCATGAAAGCATGGGCTTCTTATTTATCACTGTTTCATCATTGCCTAGAATTTTACTTGGCATATGATGGTGTGCAACAAATACATTCTGTGTGATTGAATTATTGGAAATATATACTGTAAACCTAATGGAAGCAGGACTGTGTGAGTCTTACTCACCCATGAACCCTTAGGGCATCTAGGAGATATTAAAACTATTGAAAAACATTGTAGATGTGGAAATTTAGAGAGATTAAGGACATTTTGCTAGATCATTTTGATAATGGCAGAGATAAAATTTAACTGTAGGCCTTTCTACTCTAAATTATTAATACCTTGACATATAAAGTGGTTGGCACATACTAGTTTCTTAAGGGATAAGAGTGATTTCCTTTCTCTTCTCTTAATTCTCTATTGGGGTTTTTGTTAATGTGCCATATAAATAATTTCAAAGTTAAATTCTATATACATTTACAAGTTTGGATCTGTTTTTCATGTACCTTTCTTTTCTGTTTACTTTTCTGGTTTTGGGGATGGAACCCAGGGCCTTATCCATGCTAGGTATACACTCTTACCACTGAATGATATACCCTCAGCCCTCATGCGGTATTCTTTAATAAATATTTTTACATGTCAGTGTAGTTCATGTATTAGTTTTCTGAATATTTTGAAAGATTTATGTTTGTTTCAGTGAGCTGAACTTGTCATCTTTTTTATTTTATTTTATTTTTTTATTTTGGGGCCTGAGACCAAGTGTTAAAACCCATGGTATTTAATTTACTTTGAGAATGGTGCAACAAAATTTATAGAGGAGAAAACATAGACTACACTGGTCATTCTAAGTATTTGGTTAGTTCTGTAACCACGTATGGCACACATACTACTTGGTACAGCCCAGGCACCGTGGTAGGCTGTGGAATGCAGTGGAGCATGCTGGCTCCACCCTCAGCGGCTCAGGATGTGGCAGAGGAAACTAGACCTGAAGTGCTTGGTTTTCTGTGAGTTCTGTGAATGTGATAATCTATTCTCTTCTACTTTTCTTCTGTCTAAGATTTTATTGAAAGATCTGGAGAGCTGCTGGAACTGTGTGCCCCAGATAATTGCCCTCAAGTACACTTGGAATTATAATTAATGGATGTATTGTCCTGAGGGATGATGCAAGATACTTTGCTGGTTGTCCCTGGGTTAAAACATCTAAACTTATTGATTTAATCTATTGGGCTACTCCAATATGCTGGGCTTGATTTTCTTGGCCTTTGTGATACAACTTAAAAAAAAAAGTTGAGATAAAATTAAAGCTAGTTCAAAGAGAAATGAAAATTTAAACTTCATTGAGATTTCACCTCACTCCGGTCAGGCATTTATCAAGAATACAAATAACAATAAATGTTGGTGAGAATGTGGGGGGAAAGGTACAATCATACATTGCTAGGGGTACTGCAAATTGGTACAACCACTCTGGAAAGCAGTATGGAGATTCCTCAAAAAACTTGGAATGGAATCACCATTTGACTCAGTTGTCCCACTCCTGGATGTATACCCAAAGGACTTCAAGTGATGCGGCCACATCAATGTTCATAGCAGCTCAATTCACAATAGCTAAGCTATGGAACCAACCCTAGGTGCCCTTTAACAGATGAATGGATAAAGAAAATATGGTACATGTGCACAATGGAATATTACTCAGCCATAAAGAAGAATGAAATAATGGCATTTAACCATATGGATGGAACTGGAGACTATTTTGCTAAGCGAAATAAGCTAATCCCCCAAAACCAAAGACTGAATGTTCTCTCTGATATATAGATGCTAGTACACAATAACGGGGGAGGTAGGGAAGAATAGAAGTACTTTGGATTTTAGACAAAGGGGAATGTGTGGAGGGGGGTATGAGAATAGCAGAAACAGAAGAATGAATTGGACATAATTTTCCTGTGTTCCTATGTGAAGATACCACCAGTGTGACTTCACATTATATATAACCACAAGAATGGGAAGTTATACTCCATGTATGTATAATATGTGAAAATACATTCTACTGTCAAGTATGATTAAAAAGAACGAAGAAAAGTCTGGTCTCAAGCATAAACTTTTAACAACTTAGCTGTCACATAGAAATGATGAAGTTTTGAGGTAGACATGCTTATTACCCTGATTTGATCTTTGTATCTATGTCTTGAATTGTTCTGCTCTATCTCAAAAATAAATACAAATGTATGTCTCAATGAAAAAAATTAAAGCTAGTTGCTTTTATCTTATTTTTAGATTACCACACTTATTAATCATAAAGATAACACCAAAAAGTCTGATAAAACTCTGCAAGCCATTCAGCGTGTAGGACAAGCCGTCAACCTGGCAGTTGGAAGATTTGTTAAAGTAGGGGAAGCTATAGCCAACGAAAACTGGGATTTGAAAGAAGAAATAAGTATTGCCTGTATTGAAGCTAAACAAGCAGGTATGTGGATGTTGATTTTGAAGTCTATTTCTACCAGTTTTATTGCTTTGGATATGATGACAAACTACTGTTTTATTTTGAGTAAAGATGTATACTGTGCTTGGCCTTCTGATAATGGACCCCCAGGACATGAAGGGCCTGGATTAACTTCCAGGAATATTGAACTTCTTTTGGCTCAAGTTCTAAATCTGAAACACAGGACTCTTTTACACTGGTGACATATCATCCTCACCATCAGCCATTGAGATGTGAGAGATGCAGTGTGAGGCCTGGACTCTGCCCTCAAGAAGCACGTAGCCCACCTCCCTCCATGTAGGAAATGTTACAACATTAGTGTGTGCCCGTACTCTATGGTAGACAATCATCAGGACTTCAGCCCTTATGTTGTTATTGTTCTCTATAGCTGGTGTCCCAGAAGCATTTCAGAACCGGAGGTGTTTTGAGGGCTACAAATAGTTCAGTTTTGTTGAATTATCATTTATGTCTATTCTTACAATAAATATCTACTGAGTGCTGGCAATATACCAGGCATTATTCTAGGCTGTAGGGATATATCCATGTACAAATCACTCAAAAGTCTACCCTCATGGAGCTTGTGTTCTAGTGAGGGAGACAGGCCATAATAAATGAGTAAGTATATCTTAGAAGGGCAACTGGTGGTTCCTGTATAGAGGGTATATTTTAGCAGGTATGACAGTAGAATTGGAGAAGTCAGTCAGAAGGCTGTTGTAGTGGTCCAGGTGATAGACAGTGGTGACTTAGGTTAGGTGACAGCATTTGAGGTGGTTTGAGGCAGTAGCATCTGAATATATTGTCAGGTGAAGCTGATAGGACTTGCTGGTGCTTTGGATGGGGAATGTGACAGAGGAGTTATGTATACTGCAAGGTTTGGGGTATGAACAGCTGGGTGAATGGTGGTGCCACTTCCTGAGGTGAGCAACCCTGAAGAGGAGCAGGTATCTTTGGAGGGTCTTTAGGCTAAAGGAACTGAGTGTAATAAGACTAAGTAAATAGAGAGGGGCCAGTTCATACATGGTACGTGAATAATGTAATATAGTCTTCTATCAGTAATAGGGAGTCATTGAGGAATTTTGAGCCAGATGAAAGAGACTGTGTTAGAAATCTTTTTAATGGTGGAGGAGATAAATACATGAGGACAAATTGAGAAAGGGTTGAGAGGGAAAGCAGGGAGATTAAAATGGAAACTTTACAATAAGAACACCCAGACCAAGACAGTATGATAGGGTGCAGGCAGGCAGGGTGCACAAAATTACTCATGAAGGTGGTTGAATTTATAGAACCAGGTTATTGACTAAAGGAAAGGGAGGACTCTGGTTTGACTCTTGGGTTTTTAGCCATTTGATGGATTAGACGATAGGTTTTATGTGGGAGGCAGGAGAGAGAGACTTATTCTATTCATAATTTATATGTTTCTTACTTTAAAAAAGGATTTGAAATACCTTACAATAAAAAAATTTCAATAAACTCATGAAAGTAAGAGATGAAAATAAATACACCAGAAACTTTGGCAAACATGATTATTTTAATTAAGCATGAAATTTATCTTTGTACTTCCTGAGAAGCGAAACAAAAATGTGAGAAACAAAGGGTTATATAATTCTTATTGTTTGCTAAAAGGAAACAAACCAGCTTGTGAGAGGAGAAAGAGTTTTTTCCTGGCACTAAATTATTATGTGGGCACTTACAAAAGCCATTACTTAAGACGGGGAACAATGCACAGAAAATGCAGAGCCGTTCTTCATATCGTTTCTTATAGCAATTGTTGATAAAAGCAGGAGTGGAGCCTTTTAATGAAAGGGTATCCAGAGTCCTATCTTCATTGGCTTTGTGGTGTGCCATTGTGCTCGGGGTAGGGTGAGCACAGAGGAGGACAGAAAATGCTGACAAGCTCCAGTGGACTATATAGTGCTCTGCAAGTACTGTAAGCTCAGGCAGCTGCTTAGGTGGGATCTTTTGGAAGCCATCAGGTGGCATGGACTCCACACGTCATCTCTTCTTATTCAAGGTGCCCTTTCCTTTCGTAGTCACTTTGCCACTCAGGTAAGAAAATGAGAATGGAACCTCCACTTTTTTTTTTTTTGGCACAAATTTAAGACATATCACTGAAATGTTTCTGGTTAGCACATATGAACTATTTCCTCTTCAAGACCGCTCCACATTCATCTGAGGGGAATAATACAAAGTAGTGATAGAGAACTACAGCCTGAGAGTCAGACTGCCCATGTGTCAATCCCACTCTTCCAAATGCTAGCAGAAAGACTTTGGGCAAGCTAATAATTTTTTTAGACATCAGTGTTCTCATCCGTAAAATGGGGCTATTAGTGGAGGTTGGTGTCACATACCTATAATTGTAGCTACTAGGAAATCTGAGGCAAGAGGATCAAAAGTTTGAGGGCAGCCTTGACAATTTAGCAAGATTTTGTTTCAAAATAATGAAATGAAAAAAATAAAATAATATAATAAAATAAAGACTAGAGATATAGCTCAGTGGGAGAACACTTACCTAGCATATGCAAGGATCTAGGTTCAATCCCCAGTACTGGAAAAAAAAATTAAAATGGTGCTATTATTGTTTATGGAGTTATCTTCCTATAGTGCATAAATGCATTTGACACATACTAATGCTCAACAAACGTTAGTGTCGTTATAATTATTTTTTATTCTTTCATTGTCTTGAACTCTTGCATTGTATTTTTACTTTTTCCTTGGCTACCAGGCAAGGTTTATATTTTATATGGAAGGTCAATTAATATTCATGTTTGAGTGGCTTTGAATTTTCATTTTAAAACAAAATACTAGCTGTCCTAGTAAATTTTGTCTTATTTCTTTTTTCTTTTTTGGTATTGGCTACTCTAATACTACTTTGTGCTTTTTCAGGTAACTAATTTCTGAATAGACTACTCTGAGCTCTGAACAATGTTAAGGAAGCATTTGACTATGTTGGGGGAGTTGATCAAATATTACTATCTCATGTATTTACTAGTTTAATGCCCAGAGTTTGAAGTCTTAGGAGGGAGGCCAGACAGGGAGGCTTTTGCTTTGTTTGCTTTTCCCACCCCAAGTCCAGGCTGATAAGCAGACAGTCTTCACTTTTCATTGAAGATGTCACCCCTTGGGACCCAAAACCTTGTCTTTCTGCTCTCCTTGGATAACCCTACAGACCTAAGCAACTTCAGGCTGTGGTGATTGGCAGTGGCCCCTTCTCTGTCTGCCCCTGGCTGCTCTCCAGGCCAAGCCTGGATTCAGGTTCTTTGGTTTTTGACTCCCATGACTTATTTTACTGTCTTGTACAGAAGGAGGCTTTTAGATTGTGTAGTTTGCCATACAACTAGAAACAAAAATTCTTTTTTAAAAAAATGGGGTAGAAGCAGAAGTTTGTCAGTTAAGTTTGTCACTGTTCTGAAGAATGTGCTATTTTTCTGTTATTAGAAAACTTCATTTGATAATCCCTCCAGTCATCAAGGGGAAACCATTTCTTGTTCTTGAATTAAGGCTGCAGAGCCAACTTTTCCCTTATTGTGCATGTTATATCCAAGATAAGAAAAAAGTTTGGAGTTTTACTTAAGTGTCTTATTACCAATTTAATTCCCTCCCCCACTTTTCTTAGGAGAAACAATTGCAGCACTTACAGATGTAACCAACTTGAATCATCCAGAATCCGATGGCCAGATCATGATTTTTACAGACAAAACAGGAGTTATAAAGGCGGCAAGATTACTTCTTTCTTCTGTAACAAAAGTGTTGCTGCTGGCAGACCGAGTAGTCATTAAGCAGATAATAACATCGAGAAATAAGGTACTTGCTTTTCTGATGTTGTAATATTTTTGTTTAAAAGTGTTTCCTGGGTAATTACAGATAATTTGGCAATACTTTTCTATTATAATCATTATTAGTACTAATTCTCTATGGTTTAAGAGTAGAGTTTCTTCTGTCTTTGCCTGTCATTTCTAAGTGATGTATAGACAAGGCCTAAACTTCTGAATGTGAATATTATTTGAAAATCATGCTCTACTTGCTGAGGCTTACTGGCAAAATGTAGTAGAAAACTATGGTATGCTGAATTCTTTAGTATTTTTTTTCTAAGTCAGAAAGTAACAATTCATAAACATAAGACAAAATTAAATCATCTGAGACTATAATTATCCACACTTATAAAATTTCTGTATGTAGCATCCCTAAATTATTCCTGAAAAATTACAAAACTCTTCTGCTCTAGAACTCATACAGTATTGTAGATGATGGTCATGCTTCTTGGCCATCCAGGAACCTGGGCGTGTATGATAATATCTTTCCCTGGATCGTTCCCTAGGCAAGGAGGAGGGAAGCCAGCTAGGGAGGGGACTGTCCCAGTACAGTTTGAAGACAAAACCAGCTGTTGAGTAAATCAAAAAGCATAACTTTAAAGAGAATAAGAAATTGGAGAGGTGGATCAGGCACTGCTAGAGGAACAGAATCAACTTTCTTCTCTTTGAAAGATGGAGCCTCTGCTCAGTTTGGCAGTCTGCCTTATCTCTATTAGTTGCCTGTGCTTCCTGAGCTGTTAGGGTGGCTTAACATGACAAATCCATCATATCCTCATTAAAAATAAGTAAACACAGGATATCTGTGTTTTCTTAACCTATCTTGTTCTGATTAAAACTAACCTAGTGCTGTTATTTTAGAGAAAAGTATTCAAAAATATTTTTCACATCTATTTATGTTATTTTTTTTTTTTTGAGAGGGGTAACAGGGATTGAACTCACAGGCACTCAACCACTGAGCCACATCCTTAGCCCTATTTTTTGTTTTTATTTAGAGACAGGGTCTCACTGAGTTGCTTACTGCCTCACTTTTGCTGAGGCTGGCTTTGAACTCATGATCTTCCTGCCTCAGCCTCCTGAGCTCCTGGGATTACAGGCATGTGCCACCGTGCCCAGCTTTACATTATTTCTTTTCTTTTTCTTTCTTTCTTTCTTTTTAAACATAGGTACTTTTTAAAATAACTTTAGTTTGTGTATTATTATAATTTTTTTCTGTGGTGCTGTGGTTCGAACCCAGTGCTGCACACGTGCGAGGCAAGTGCTCTACCACTGAGCCACAACCCCAGTCCAGCTTTACATTATTTCTTTTCTTTTTTTTTTTAATTTTTTTAGTTGTAGATGGACACAGTACTTTTATTTTGTTTATTTATTTTTATGTGGTGCTGAGGCTCAAACCCAGTGCCTCATGCATGCAAGGCAAGCATTCTACCACTGAGCTATAGCCCCAGCCCCACATTATTTCTTATGTCAAGAAAATACATTATCTGTGGCTCTATTATAGATTCACACTTCTGTATTCACTCCTGACTCTCTGAAGGTTCTAGGCAATGGATTTATTTAACATAGACAATTTTTGACTGATCCAAACTGTTTTCCTGCTCATAAGTCCTAAACTTACTTTTCTGCTCCTCACTCTGCTGATGACCTCCCTTCCACTTTACTGAGATGATTGAGATTCCTCCAATTCTGGTTCAGTGAACCATACAGCTTCTGTGTGTTTCCTTTTATCCTCATTACATTTTTAGTTCTCAGGTTTGATTACCGTATTGGTCCATTTTCTGTAGCTATAACAAAATACCTGAGGCTTGGTATTTTATAAAGAAAAGAAGATTACTTAACTCACAGTTTTGGAGCTGAAGTTACACAATCAGGCAGCCCCATTTGTTTAGCCTTTGGTGAGAGCTTCCTGGTAGTTGGCTTTACAATGGTGGAAGAATGTGCCGAGGGATCACATGACAAGACAGGAAGCCAGAGACCATGGAGGGGCTGGTCTTGTCTTCAAAACAACCTACTTTCAAGGCATCTTGCAAGGAATGAATCAATCCCTTCTCAAGGCAATATCTTCAGTGACCTAACCACCTTCTTCCAGGCCCACCTCTTAAAGGTTCCACCACTTCTTACATGGGCACTCTGGAAACCATCCTCCCAGCACAGGAGCCTGTGGGGGATACACTGAAACCATATCCAAGCTTTAGCAGTGACCATAGTCCACCTCATTCTCACTTTCTCCACTGGCTACATAAATGATCTTTTCTTTGTAAATCTAGTCATTTAGAATTTTTTACCTTTTAATTTTCAAGTAAGCCCAAGTCTCCTCATCCTCAAACCACATCATTACCTAAAAGATTGTAACCTTTGAACCAGCTTCTTCTTCTCTGAGTACTTTCTTTCCTGTTTTCTTTTCTAGCTCCTTCTTCTCACTTTTCTTCTAAAATTTAGAATCTTTTTTCTTTTCTCTCCTCAGTCTTCACAGTCTCAGTCTCTTTTATATCTATATCTAATAATCAAATATTCTGTTTTGCAGGTTCTTGCAACTATGGAAAGACTAGAGAAAGTTAATAGCTTTCAAGAATTTGTCCAGATATTCAGTCAGTTTGGAAATGAAATGGTGGAGTTTGCACATTTAACCGGAGACAGACAAAACGTATGTATTTACTAAACTTCAAAATCTTTAGATAAAAGCATGATTTTTAGTTTGGATGGAGGTGTGGTCTTAGCAATCACTTGAGTTGGTTTCTTTGCTTATTAAATCTATAACGTTGGTCTTAAAAACCCTACATAAATAAGCCAGGATATAGTTAGTTGACCAGTATATCATTATTGGACACATGTAACAGTTAAATATATTCTCACTAGGAGCACTCATACTTGCCTGCAAGGCCCAATAGGAGTATTCTCTTTCATGAAGCTTCCCAATGACTCCTCTACCAGGGCTCAGATAAACAAATGGAGCTATCATTTATATTCTATATTCTTAGAGTATTTTCTTATGTATTTCTGTTTTTCTTAGCACATTAGGTTAATAGTAATAACCCATGCCATCATTTGTTTGCACTGGCTCTGTTATGTGCTTGATACTTAATATACATCATCTCACTTAGTTCTCAAGACCATCCTTATGAGGTAGATATTGTTGTTACTGTCTCACACATGAGGGAACTGAACCTGAGAGAACGATACTTTCCCAAGGTCACTCTGCCCAGATAAACTCAATTAAGTCTGATTTTAAAGCCTGTGGTTCTCAAACTACAACACAATGTCTGTTTTTCATGGATCTGTTCCCCAATTCAGACCATGATCTCCTAAATTTAGGGACATGAAAGCCCATATTACGTTCAGGATTGACTTTTCCTTGTTGGGATTTGTGCATCTGTCAGTGGATTCTTGAGATGCTTTTAGGAATAGCCACACAGGTTACTCCCTTAGTTTTGGATGTGAAGTTTCCTGGTTGCAGTTAGGCTAGGGTTGAGATGGGTAATGGCTTGGACAGAGCAGCCTGGATAAGAATGTTAGTTTCTAATCAAGCTTTCTCTGTAGGCACCTTATTGTTTCATTTTCTGCTCTGCTGTCACTGTTTTTATAAAACAATTTTTTTCTTTTCCTTCTTTTTTTCTCTTCATTTTCATCTTCTTCTTCCCCTATAAAATCATTAGCCTGTGTATTGTTATAATAATTAGATATATTATCTAATATTTTCTTGATGTAAGCATGGTGTGATTTTTAGGTTTCAAAGCCACTTCCCTTCAGTTATGCTTCCTGCTGGATCCTCTGACCTCTGTATGTATATGGAAGACTTTCATCATTTTTTTGATTTGTAGTTAGAAATTTGGTATAGAGAATGTATATTTTTCCCCAAGTCTAGTAAGAATATGATCCAATGTTTTAAAAGAGTTGTATGCTTTAGCTGAAGTGTCTGTTTTAAAAATTTAACTCCTCAGATGTGGGACCCCTGAACCTTAACAGCAGCTATTTTGGCATCTTTGTGATTGATAAGTGTTATCTCTGGATCACTTTCATGGAATATGCATCCAGGGTTCAAATGCTTACTTACTCCCTTAGTACAGACAGAATATACTGAAAACAGATGTTGGTCAGTTTCATTCATTCAATTTACTTGGTAGGCGTTCGTTAACCGCTTTCTCTGAATCAGGTTTTAGTTTAGGTATTGGGATTATAGCAGTAAATAAAAGAGATTTAAAAAACCCTTTTCCTTCACAGAGGTTACATTTTATTTTACTTTTTGTTACAAAAAAATTATTAAAGTCAATTATTTTCCCCCTATATTTTTTATTGGTGCATTATACTTGTACATAATGATGGGATTTGTTGTTATGTATTCGTACATGCACACAGTGTAACAATATAATTTGGCCAATATCATTCCCCAATATTTTCCCTTTCTCTTCCTCTCTTTCCCTAGTCCCTTTCCTGTATGGATCTCCCTTTGATTTTCATGAAATCCACCGTTCTCCCCAACTTTCTTTTCCTTCTTCCTCTCTAGCTTTAACCTATGAGAGAAAACATGACCCTTGACCTTCTGACTTTGGCTTATTTTGCTTAACATAATTATATCAAGTTTCATCCATTTTCCTCAAATGACATAATTTCCTCTTTCTTTTGGCTGAATGAAACTCCATTGTATGTGTGTACATATATCACCTTTTCTTTATCTATTCATCTGTTGATGGACACCTAGGCTTGTTTCATAGTTTAACTATTGTGAATTGTGCTGCTATAAGCATGGGTATGCTTGTGTTGCTATAGTAAGATGACTTTAATTCTTCAGGATAAATACCAAGGAGTAGGATAGCTGGGTCATATGGTGGTTCCATGCTTGGTCTTTTGAGGAACCTCCATACTGATTTCCATAGTGGTTGTACCAGTTTACAGTCCCACCAACAGTGTAAAAGTGTTCCTTTTTATCCACATCCTTTTCAGTATTTATTATTATTTTCAGAGCTCACATTTTAGTGGGG
Source organism: Geosciurus inauris (assembly GCA_004024805.1). Classification (NCBI taxonomy): domain Eukaryota; kingdom Metazoa; phylum Chordata; class Mammalia; order Rodentia; family Sciuridae; genus Geosciurus; species Geosciurus inauris. The sequence continues at coordinate 16,745 of PVHX01007804.1, read as the reverse complement.
ATGGGAAGGGATAATAAAACAAAAATCGACAGCTGGTAACTAAAACCTTGGAGAATGGAACTGTGGATGGGGTAGAGTGGGAGACTACTATGTTTTAGATGGAGGCCATAACAGTTCATAAAACTTTGGGTTCTTTTTTGTTTGTTTTGTTTCTTCTTTTTTCCCTCCCACCTAACAATGCTACTGAATTTTTGAGTGTTGAATAAATGGCTTTTCAGAAATTGGATTGTTAACATGATCTTAGACGGTTCAGTGATTTTATTTCATCTTTAGGATTTGAAAGATGAAAAGAAAAAGGCAAAAATGGCAGCAGCTAGGGCAGTTCTTGAAAAATGTACAATGATGCTTCTCACAGCTTCAAAGGTAAGAAGGTTTTTGTTTTACTCTGTTATAAATTATAATCAGAAAACCCATTAAGGACATCTAATTTATCTATTTCATGCCTTTATAAAGATTAAAATGGTGACTTAGAAAATAGGCCTTGAATAGTCAAATCTCAGTTATTTGCAAGAATGCTAACTTTCTGCTCCAGCTCCAAACAGTAATTAATCTGCAAGTCAGCTTTGATGGAGCAGCTAGGCAGAGAGGGTGAAGCAGGTGCCGCGAGTCAAGGGCTGCCAGGCGCGCTTGCTCCTGCAGGGTTGCTGTCTGCTGTGGAGCTCTGGAAAAACGCCGGGCAAGTTAGGATTGGTTAAGTAACAGTGCAGCATGAATGGGCCCTTAGTTTGTTTATTCTGTAAATTCATACCTCTAATTCCTTTATCTCCTCTTTACAAAATTAACAATCAGGAGCTTGTATTTCTAAATAGCAGTTGGCCCATATATTGGTACAGTTCAAGAATGAACTAGTAAGCATCTCATTAGCAGTTTGTTTAGCATTGCCTCTCTGCTGAGAGTACTTACTCTATGCTGGGATCAGTGAGGCCACAGAAACAGATTTCGTGAAGCCCATCCAGAAAGCTCCATTCATATTTAGGCCCTTGAGTAGTTTTTCATATACACCATTTTTTAAAAGTCCAAGTTGTAGCTCCAGTCATATATTATCTTGTGTATATTTCTTCATTCCTTTTTAGTTCTTGCATGTGTAAGGCAACATTTAAAAATTGTCTTAATCATAATGAAGAATAGTTTTATTTTCCCCCCAAATTTTAGGCAAGCTTATTGTTGAAGTGTAGAGATAGTTTTGCACTCTGCGTTTTTCACTTAACCTTGCTATCACTTTTTACTCATCCTGCTTCCACTCTAGTGAGGAGAGGCAGCTGGGGGAGCCAGGGACCCAGGAGACTTGGGTAAAGAACCATTTTTATTAGCATGACATGTTCTCTGTAAGATTTTGTTTGTTATGAATGGGTCACCTATTAAAATTTTCTGTTACTTGAAGACATGTCTTAGGCATCCCAACTGCGAATCAGCTCATAAAAACAAAGAAGGAGTGTTTGACCGAATGAAAGTGGCATTGGATAAGGTCGTTGAAATTGTGACTGACTGTAAACCAAATGGAGAGTCTGATATTTCATCTATCAGTATTTTTACTGGGATTAAAGAATTCAAGGTAAGAATAAAGAAAGTATATTTTGATTTTTTCCTTTCATTTTAAGGGAGCATTGTTATATATAGTACTATATTTTTGTGTCAAGATTTACAATGATGCTTCACAAAAGCAGATATATCTCTTTATAGCAGTATTACTATATACAAACTTAATGTTCTGTAACATTTGGCTTAGTGTTATATTTACAAAAGACAGTGGTCTTTGCTTATAGTAGCTACTCTGGCCCTGTTGAGCTGTATGGTTTAGTCTAGCCTCCTGTTTAGAAGGATGATTCTTTCCCCCTTTTTTTTCAGCAGTACCATACCATCCATGGGTGATGACAGTCAGCAAATCATTTCTACTAGGACCTCTGCTTTTCCTTGTGCCATAAGGCGGATATTTGAGACTGCAATATTATAATTGCATCAACAATTAAAATTTAAAATAAACAATAACACTAACAGTTATTGAGTTCTTACTCTGTGCCAGTCCTGGTCTGAGTACTTTAAATGTGTGAACTTATACTCCTCACAGGAACTGTCGTTATTGTCCTCATTATATGGCTGAAGATACTGAGACACAAATGAGATTAACTTGCTAGCTACAAAGTACCAGAGTTGGTATTTAAAGCCAGGCAGTGTGACTCTAGGCAGTCTGACTTCTAGTGGAAAGTCTGAAAGATGAAGGTGTTCTCTGGGTATGGGTAGTGTCTGAGTCAGGAGGGCCCTAGGAGCACATCTAGTACAGTGCTCTCATCTAGCAGATGCGAAAACCACGGCCCTGAGAAGTTTTCCAACATGCTGAGGGTTACCCCGCCCCTCATGAACAGGGCTGAGACAGGAATGGTGTTCTTTCTAGCTTACTGTATTTAGAATTGTGTGAAGGTCTAAGTGGGAACGTGCAGTAAACAGAGTAGTAGAACATTTCATTTTAGGAACCGTGTTTTTTTTTTTGTACTGAGGATTGAACCCAGGGTTGCTTAACCATAGAGTCACATCCCCAGCCCTTTTTGTATTTTATTTATAGACAATGTTTTGCTGAGTTGCTTAAGGCCTCACTAAGTTGCTCTGCTAGTAGGACCTCACTACTAGCAGAGGTCCTAGTAGAAATGATTTGCTGATTGTGGCTTTGAACTCACAATCCTGCTGCCTCAACCTCCCAAGCTGCTGGGATTACAGGTGTGCACCCAGCAGGAGCCATGTTCTTAATAAATATTCTATTTAATCCCCTACTGCTTTTTGGGTGGATATATTTATGCCCACCCCCTCTTTTTTTTTTTTTTGGTACTGGGGATTGAACTCAGTGGTACTCGGCCGCTGAGCCACATCCCCAGCCCTATTTTGTGTTTTATGTAGAGACAGGGTCTCACTGAGTTGCTTAGTGCCTCGCCATTGCTGAGGCTGGCTTTGAACTCGCGATTCTCCTGTCTCAGCCTCCCTAAGTGCTGGTATTACAGGCATGCCACCCCCTCTTTTTAGGAAGAAATCTAATGAATGGTAAGGAAGGGAAGTGGGACCCTTCTGTAGATCCTAAGACTCTCTCATCCTCAAGTTTGACCTTTCAGCTTACACCTCTGGGTTTCTTTCTTTCTCTGATGCCAGTCTTCCTGAAGGGACAGAATCTGCAAGGATCAGTCATTCCCTTAGAAATACTGTTGCCAAATCTCAGAGATTAGTTTTCTGATTCCCCCTTATTATAAGTGCCAAGGGAGAAGAGCTGTTGCCAAGCATCAAAGGCTAACTAGGGAAACAAGTGGGCTTACAAGCTTCTTTGTTTCTGGTTTCGGAGTAAGCAGCGCTTGCCTGTCTCTGCCACTTACCGCTCTTACTGCTGACATTCCAGGATGAGGCACTTAGAGGGCAGAGCCAAGAATAGGTTCAGTCTCATTGACTGTGGCTTCCTTTGGCATCTTCTTTTTTCTTTTTTTTCTGATGAGAGATATAATCTGTAGAGAAAAATTGGTACTTTTCTGTATTTGGTATTATAGACAAGTGGATAAATCTTATGGAAACATAAATGACTAGCCTTCGAAAAGTTCCACCAAACTCTACTAAGTTGTTGTCTAAAAACATATACATGTTCTCTCTCAAAGGAAAGTAAAAACCTTAGTATAAATGATGTGAGATCAACATGACTAATTTTCATGTTTTAATTAGTTCTTAAATTCAGATGCTCATAGTTGATTCCATCCCTTTATAATCCATATTCTTTCTTAGCTAATCCTTTACCTGGAGGCTGTTTCATTTTTCCTGCCAGTTGCTATATGATGCTGCCCTTTCTGTCTGATCTCCTGGGAATGTCATTGTACTAACAACTCTAGGAATGAGGCTATGCATGGTGCCTGATGACTCTCGAACAATGTGTTCTCCTGGGGTAGTGAAAAATAAGTTATATTTATAATAACCTATATTTCCCCTCAGCTGGGAAAGAAATTGATAGTGTTTAGCCCATTTTGATCCAGTGGGAATATGGATTCACATGAATGTGGCCTTTTTATTCTCAGATGAATATTGAAGCTGTACGGGAGAACCCTTATTTTCAGTCCAAAGAGAACCTTTCTGTGACATTGGAAGTCATCTTGGAGCGTACCGAGGACTTCACTGATTCTGCTTACACCAGTCATGAGCACAGGGAACGCATCTTGGAGCTGTCAACTCAGGCGAGAATGGAACTGCAGCAGTTCATTTCTGTGTGGATTCAAGCTGTAAGAACTTTTTTGCATCAAAGTAAATCTTATATAATAGCTTTTCACTAATGTTTTGAGACATGTGGAGGCTAACATAATCACCAGGAAGATGAATTTAGTCAACATGAAATAAAGATGTCTCATCTCTTTTCTCCCTCCTAGTTGGCTAAAACATCCTTCCCACCCAGCATTCACAGTATGTGACATTTTCTAGGTCAGTCTGGACTCTGCTACCATCACCATGTTTAGTTTGCCTTATTGTCTCCACTCTTCCACCAAACTCACCTCTGCAAAATTTCCTCCCAGAATGCTTCTTCCAAGTGAAGCACAGAGGGGTAGATTCTTACCTAGAGGTTCTTAGTATCTGACTCATTGCTGGAGCCATGCAGATGGGTACAGTTCTTAACTCTGAGGACAGCTGATTGATAGACACAGTGCTATAGAATATTTAGTGAGGTTTAGTTATAACGAAGACAAGGGTAGATCCATCGAGCAGGTAAAGATCTTTCATTCTTGGACAGATTCCTGGTGTAAATCCTTTGGCAGTTGCTTAGTGGACCTCAAATAGGCTATTGGTGTGCTTAAACGATGGGAGACTCTTTGGGGGAAGACTGGTAAAGACAACAGCAACCACGTTCCCTGTCTCTCATAGCAGTGGATTACAAAAGGGAGAGACAGACCTGAGGCATGTTGTTGGCACCGTTTAAGCATTTTTCCTAGACCTAGGCTATGTCAGAAAAGTATTTCACGTGGCATATAACACACAGCAGATATAGAACTAATCCAGAGTCGTGAACAAAAGCTTTGGCAGTAAGGATGAAGGAGGGTGAGTGTGGTTGAGATCATGAAAAATGAAGCAGCTGTCTACTTTATGGTAACTAGATTGCTTTATAAATGAAGAGAAGATATGAATCACAGATTCCTCAGAGATTTTGTTGGTATTACAGTAGTGCAAATGCTCATTAAGGGGGAATCTTGCCCTAGAGTAGAGTGGCATATTTTGTATTTAGCTTGAATTATGTATATGACATTTAACAATGTAGATTGCTGTTAAATTTTAAGCTAAACATTTTAAAGGGCTTCTTGTGTTGAAATTCTCTGTTAGAAACCTGATTCTATCAATTTTTAAATTTGCAATTAACACCCTTCACATATTTCACAAGTACTCAGAGCTCTGATTCTGCGCCAGATATACTTTTTTTTTTAGCAGTTGTTACTGAGTGCCTTTTATATGCCAGGCACCAGAAATTTAAAAAATAATAAGATAAAATTGTGCCTACAATGATATTGCAATATAGAAAAAATGTGGGAAGGGGTAGGACAAGGACTCCTCCCCCGCAAAAAATTTTGTAAGTATCTTAAGTGAAGGTGTACACTATGTGATTAGAGGGTTCACAGTAAGATGAGTTTATACCTAGCAAGAGGAATCAAGAAGACTTCACAAAGGCATTGACATTTGATTTTGATTTATTTATTTAAAGAATTGAATATCTCGGACCTGCCATGTGCTGTGCCAGGTACTGGGGATTCAGTGGTGATCCCAGCCTTTGTGGAACTTCTGTAGGCCTAATGGTGAAGAGAGCCTTTAAACAAATAAATACAAATTAAAAAAGAAATACAAAGTTATGAACTGAATGATTTCTTAGAGAAAAATTTAGAGTTTGGCAGAGATTCTCATTTAGATTGGGTGACCTGAGAAGGCTTTCTGAGAAAGTGACATTTATATTAGGTCTTATAGGACTTTGATTTTTAACTAGATTAAGAGTGAAGGGGATGAAAATTCCAGATAGAAAATAAAAGAGACTAGTTTTAGACATGAGTTTATTAAAGAAAATGAGTTTTTAAAAATCCACCTGTTTATAGTCAATGTGGAAAAATAATAAATTCTATTTTCCACTCTAACCTTAACCTTAAATTTTAACAATATACTTTTATTATAGACAAAAGATATTAGAATTTATTATAATTTATAATTCAGATGAAATTTGAACAATAGATTTAAAAGATGACATAAATTACATATGTACTTCTTAAAATTTTTAGCAAAGCAACAAAACAAAAAGCATTGCTGAAGAATTGGAACTCACTGTTTTGAAAATCAGTCACAGTCTCAATGAACTTAAGAAAGAAGTAAGTATGCTTTGAAATTTAGCCTCTTTTTTAAACTCTTTGTTAATTTTCAATATGAATGAAATGCATGTGTATTAATGTGTCCCTGTGCCTAGAAAATGGATGAAAGTTTTCCCTTTGACAGCCTAGAAAATGGATGAAATTTTTCCCTTTGACATAGTTTAAAACCACCATTTATTAGTGCCATCATTCTCAAAGCTTATACATGAATACTCATAGCAACTTTATTTATAATGGCCCCAAACTGGAAGAAACTTAAATTTCCTCAACAGGGGAATTGATAAATGACTTTTTGAAAACCTCTATCAAATAGTACTTAGCAACACAAATGAATAGTATTCAGCAATATGGATGAATCACTAAAACACTATACTGAAGGAAAGAAGCCAGGCCCAAAAGTGTGTGTGTGTGTGTGTGTGTTTGCATTGAGAAAAAAGTTCTAGAATAGGCAAAACTATTTTTTATGACGGAAATCAGATTAGTGGCTACCTGAAGTCAGAAACTGAGGGATGTTAACCAGATGCAGTGGTGCATGACTAGTCCCAGCAATTTGGGAGCAATTTTGGCAGGAGGATCTCAAGTTCAGGATCAGCCTTGGCAACTTAGCAGACCCTATGTCAAAGTAAAAAAATAAGTCAAAAATATATAGAAGCTAGGGGATATAGCTCATTGGTTAAGTGCCCCTGTGTTCAATTCCCAGTACTGCAACAACAACAACAATAACAAAAAGAGAGAGAGAGAGAAAAGAAACTGGGGGATATTTATGACAAAGGGGCATAGGAGGCCTCTTTGGAATAGTAAACTGCTTGAAATATTGATCATGGTAGGGTTATATGGCTTGTGTGTTTGCCAGACTCATAAAACTGTACCTTTTAGTGGGATGCATTTAAATTAAACCTCACTAGAGATTTCCCTGTTCTTAAATGAAAACATGGTCATCTCATGACTTACTGGGTTGCTCAGGCAATTGAAAGTTCTATGGTTACTCTAAGACAGGAGTTGGTTCACAAACTACCTCTGGATTGTCTGTTTTTGTAAGTAGTGTTTTGGGTCAAAGTTCTGCCCACTTTGTGTGCATGCTATCCACTGTTTTCTGTCTATAACAACACAGTTGAATAGTTGAAATGAAGCCTGTGTGGCTTGCAAAGTCTAAAATATTTACTCTCTATCCATTTATAGAAAATGTGTGCCAATCCTTACTTTCAATCTTAAAACACAATCTCAGTTCAAAAATCAGAAGCCATCAGTTCAAAAATATTAAACTCCAATATTTTAATCAGCATTCCAATCTTTATTCAGTTGTAGGACTTCTCTGCTGTTCCTAGCCCCTGCAAGAGCTTTTGGTAGAGATGTGGTCCCTTCTCTTTTCCACTCCCCTCATCCTCCACAGTGTAGCGGCTCTTACTGATTTTTTGTCAGGTTGTGGCACTGGGAGAGAAAAGAGAAAGTGGGGGTGGAAAGTTCTTAGGGACTAGTGCTCTTATACGATGGCTTTGGCCTCAGTAGACCAGACTGTCTCTCTCACGGATGCTGGTGTGTATCCCTCAGAGGCTTTCCTGGTGTTCTTCATCCCAACACTCCAACTGCCATGTCTTGTTACTCTCTCCACTTTGAGGGGTGCTTGGAAGGGGTCTTTTAATAAGCACCTATCCACTCTCCAGAGAGATCCTCCTCATAAAAACCTCTCTCTTATCTCTGTTTTCATAATTGTTTTATGTTTTTTGAAGTGCATCGAAGGCTTAAGAGAATGAAATTGGGTTTTGGATCCTTTTTTATGTAGATTATATGTGTGATGATCTGTTTCACATCTTAACTTGGTTCTGATACCTCTGTTGAAACCTCCATTCAAATACCCCGTTAAACATAGAAAGCTATGGTTTTCTATGCCTTAAAACAAAGCCAACCCATACTATTTCAGCCTATTCAATTCTAGCTAAACTATTGTTGAAATTCTGAACTCTCAGTACCATATGAAATCCTTTGGTGATAGACTGAGGGACTTTTCACAGGTTTCCTCTTTTTAGCACTTAGATGGACATAACCACATCTACCTTGTAGAATTCTTATAAGGATTAAGGGAGCTGAAGTATATAAAGCTGCTGTCAGGACATGGCACAGTGCATGTTTGCCTTTTTTTTTCCCCTTTCCTTATGCCTGTTAATGACTTGTCCCCAGAACCATTTGTGAGAGTGACCTTGGCAGGTAACTCAATCTCTATGGACCTGTTTCATAGTCTGCAAAATAAAGGGTTGGAGTTGGGTATTCTCTAAATCCCTGCTGGTTAAACAAAATCTTGTACAATTCTTATATGGCTTTAGTTTTCAAAAGAAAGCAAATATTAATATCTTTGTTTCTGGCTGTAATTATTCTCACTTGATTACTTGAATGCAGACAATCCTATTGTTAATTTTGTAGGAAGTCCTATAATTTGAATTGACTTTGGATTACTTCCAGAAAAAAAGAAATTGCTTCATTTAAATAGGCTTAAGCTGGGCGCAGTGGTGCACGCCTGTAATCCCAGCACTTTGGGAGGCTGAGACAGGAGAATCGCGAGTTCAAAGCCAGTCTCAGCAATGGTGAGACACTAAGCAACTCAGTGAGACCCTGTCTCTACATAAAACACAAAATAGGGTTGGGGATGTGGCTCAGTGGTCGAGTACCCCTGAGTTCCATCCCCAGTACCCCAACCCCCAAAAATTAAATAAATAAAAAATTTAAAAAATAGGCTTAATTCAAAGTCAAATTTTCCTTGGAAACAATGTTTTTATTAAAAGTAATCTCTTTCAGGACAACCCCAAAGTCACCTGTTATATCATTTACAAAAAAGAGAGTCAGAGGGAGGAGGAGGGAGAAAGAGGCAGGATAAGAAGAAAACAGTTTTGGAATTAGTAGTGCCCAAAGATATCCAAAGAGTAAGCCATGCTTAAAATCCATTCCACTCAAAGTCAATTATTGCCTTAGGGTTTTGGTTACCTTTTATCTGTTATTTTGGCTGGGACCCAATTTGTTCTTAGAGTAAAGTTCTGGATAGCAACCGCCATAGACTGTGCCTCACTGAGGGCAGGGATTGTGTCTACTTGGCATGAATATTCAGCCTCTAGTGCAGTGCCTGCCATGATGTAGGTATTTAATAACATTTCATTGACTATCTAATTGATTGAATCTCACATTGATACTTCTTCAAAAGTGTGCTGAAAGGCTTTTTTTTTTTTAAATGGAAGTTATATCTTTTCTTTTAATAACTTTATTTTATGTGGTACTGAGGATCGAACCCAGTGCCTCACACGTGTGAGGCAAGCGTTCTACCATTGAGCTACAACCCCAGCCCCACTGAAAGACTTCTTAATGATCATTAACTGCCATTTGATTTTTCCTCTTAGCACTCTGAACACCATGCTTTTGATACTACTGATTCCTCACTAACTTTAAGAGTAGCAGAAACATTGTTAACTAAGAGAGAAGCTGTGTAGAAAAGAGCTGATGGATAGGATGAAAAGGTCCCTGGCTGCTCTGCACTGGATGGCCAGGTCATCTTCCACAGATAGCAATATCTCCAGCCCCAGAGGATGCCAAAAGAAGACCTCACCTGGAGGGATTGCACTCCAGGGCTCCCCAACTTCAGATACCTCAGAAAACTTCACACTTCCCTCAGCCCGTCAAATGAGACTGCTTTTAGGCTTCTGTTCTGTGGTTCTTAGATGCTTGTCATGTGATTGGTGATGAAATGTTATTTTTTTTTTCCTTCATTGCCCTTCCCCCCCACATCTGCAGCTTCACAGTACAGCAATGCAGCTGGCAGCAGATCTGTTAAAATACCATGCTGACCATGTGGTTTTAAAAGCATTAAAACTTACTGGAGTAGAAGGAAATTTAGAAGCTTTGGCTGAATATGCCTGTAAACTCTCTGAACAGAAGGAACAGCTTGTTGAGGTGAGTAATAGGTTTGCTTGCTAAAGAAATTAGTTTATGATACCATAGCTAAACAATCATGAGGGAATATTGACATGAGTACAGTTTTCGGTTGAAGTCCTGATCAGATTGGAAGTAGAAATAATATTCTATGCTTTTATTTGTTCCCATTTTGACCCTAGAGAATCTGTTGGTGAGCAATATAGCTTTTTCATAATTTTGGTAATATACAAATTTATTCTTATAGGTTTTAATGAATTTTATTTGTAAAATTTAATTTTCTTTATAATGATAAAGTGATACTGTATATTGTGAATGATGCAAGAATGGAAGGTGAACTGTAGACTTGTTTTCTTATAGACCTGTCGATTATTGAGGCATATATCTGGGACAGAACCTCTTGAAATAACCTGTATACATGCAGAAGAGACATTTCAGGTGACTGGCCAACAGGTATGATTAATAGCAGATTCTTTCCTTCATATTATGTCTTATCTGATTGTTATAACAAATTGTGAGGAAGAAGGAAGGTATAAAGGGTTCTGCATAACTGGAGACCAGATCTACTGAGAGAAAGCAAGATAATGGACTTTTCATTGGTAATGTGCTAGAACATGGCTGACATTCCATTGGATTATCTGGTTGGTCTACCAAATTGGAGATTGGTCCATTTAACTGAAATTCTAGTTTATATCTATTTTAAATGAAGCTGTTTATAATGCTATACCATGTTTGGAAGTAAGCTACCATTATGTAACAAGTCATAAAAATAATCTCACATTTCAACCTAATAATTCCTAAGGGCATAGGAAGATTTAAAAAAATAAAACAATTTTTGTTACGTTATTTGTAATAAGATTCAATTGTAACAAAATAACTATCTTAAACTAGGAAAATAATACCTTATAATGTTAAAATAATAATATGTTAGTCAGGTGCGGTGGCGCAAGCCTGTAATCCCATCACTTAGGGAGGCTGAGACAGGAGAATCGCGAGTTCAAAGCCAGCCTCAGCAATGGTGAGGTGCTAAGCAAATCAGTGAGACCCTGTCTCTACATAAAACACAAGATAGGGCTGGGGATGTGGCTCAGTGTAGAGTACCCCTGAGTTCAATCTCTAGTACCAAAAAAAAAAAATGTTAACCAGAATTGGAAACATCAAAAACATTTAGTTATAATGTTAAAACAAGTGGTACACAGATTTGTGTATACACTATAATTGCTGCTATACAAAATGTATGTACCTGTGAAAATGACTATGGAATAATGCAGAAATTAAAATTCTGTCTATTTAGATTATGATTTATTTTTTCTAAATTTTCTATAGTGTTACTCAGTCTTTATACTTTTCAAAAGCCTTTTTAAAACTGATATTCCATTTATTAATTTTTTTTTTTTTTTAAACTGGGGCTTGAACCCAGGAGCACTTAACCACTGAGCCACATCCTTAGCCCTTTTTATATTTTATTTTGAGACAGGGTCTTGCTAAGTTTCTTAGGACCTTGCTAAATTGCTGAGGCTGGCTTTGAACTTGTGATCCTCCTGTCTCAGCCTTCCAAGCCACTGGAATAATATGAATGTGTCACTGTGTTCAGCCTGATATTCTATTTAATATTGTCTCTATCAAAGTTATAACCTAAAGAAAAAAAAATTCTTCTTTTCTTTTTTTGAGTCCAAGCTCTAAAAGACAGTTTTCCAGATGTTCTTATTTCATTGATTATGGCCAACTAAAAGAACTTGCTCTTAAATTGCAATTTTGAATGATAGATGTCAAGTCCCTGAATCTTTGATTTATAGCTAATAACAGTGAAAGCAGCCTAGAGACGATGGTGGTGTGCGCCCTCTAGCATGTTGGATCCTAGAGGGAGATTGCATGCCTCCTAGAGAGATCTGTGTCAAAGGCTTGTCATGGAAGTGGGAGCTATGAGTCAGCTTCCATGATGATCATATGCAGAACACCACTACAAACAGGGCATCTCTGCTTATCGGGAGAAACTAAGGCGTCAATATTTGTCTGTTCACAGGAGAGTCCTCCTGCTTGCCTTGGTTACTAATATACTTCAGAACTGGAGTGTTTGGCTTTCCTGTCATGTGCACTCAGTTTTTGTTCCTATTCTCAGGCTCTGTTTGCCATCTATTTTCTGCCTGTTACAAATAGCATCTCTTAAGTACTTTGTGTTAGAGAATGATTATTACATGAAAGATAAAATATCAGCTGTTTCATTAATTCATTCATGTAGCAGCTAACATAAGATAAAACATGAGACACCCAAATAACAGTGGCTTAAAGGAATCGATTTCTCCCTTATTGATAGTCCTGATTGGTGGCATGACTTTCCTGCTGGCAATGCAGGCTCCATCTTGTGACTTGCCAGCCCTCAGGATCTCAGACTCCCTGCTCCAGTGCATTGAACCCTCACATGGGGCAGGGAGAGAGCACTGAGGAGCATGAGAGAGGTCTGAATGGGCTACGGCGTGGAAGTGGTGGCCTGGGTCACAGTAAACAATTCAGTCAGTGGCCATACCCCTTGTGGGGACCAGGCTACCTACTGAGTTACTCCATTATGTATAGACCAGTAGTTCTCAGACTATGCCTAAACCTGTGTCACTCCATTTTATAAAGCAGTGGTTTTACCATAACCCACTCCATTTTGAGTTTAAGTGCTGAGGTAGAATGACTCTATACTTAATTTTTACAAGTAAACAACCACCATCTGCCTAGTACAACCCTAAGACACAAACTGATAAATTAATCATGCTAATAAAAATGACCACCTGTGGACTTATTGAATTAATCAGAAGCACATGGTTACATGGGTGTATTTCACTCATATTGGAAAAATCAGACCCATGAGTTCATTGAACATATTAGACCATCAAATGAAGCAACCCATTTGCTTGAAACCCATAAAAGGGAGGAGTACCCCAAGACTAGACACAGCTGCACTCTGACTCTGTCGCCTGGTCACTGGTTGCAATTCTTGCCCAAGAAAATTGCCATAGTGGTGGACTTCCAAATCTCTGTCGTTGGGCTTTGACACAGCATAATTTCTCCTGCTTTTGATGACCATGCAAAGACCATTCCTAGCTTACACTCTAAAATTGTCCTCCTGCAGGATCTTGACCTAGAATAAAATCTTGTGCTTTGACAGCTCTGTCCCCTGAACAAGGTTTTTGGCTGGCTCCTAATCTCATCTGACCACCTATAATGACTCTTTGCCTTTCTATTTGCTGCTTTCATGGACCCCCTGTGGCTTTCTTAACCTTTTCTTAGCATGTATACACACACACACACACACATTTTTAAATAATTGTGTAAGGTGTGCTGTGTGACTTAAGTGTTATAGCTGTTAGAAGTTAAGACTGGAAAAATAGAACTTGTGTTTGCCCAGTTTATGGCTATCAGTATTCATCATTGATGAAAATAAATTTATTGTTATTCAGTAAATTCTGCCATTGTGGGAAGACAAACATGTTTGGTCTATATTGATGATATAGCTCACTCATGGCACCTCTCTACCAGCAAGGCTGGGAAATAGGATCCTGCTGTGTGTCCAGGAGGGTGACAAGACAGATTTTGATGAAAACATAGTAGTCTCTACAATAATTCTTTAAATTATTCACAGGTTTACTTAGCCCATATGATGGTATGTAAAAGTACAAGGCTGATTCTTGCCCACTTCACTTTTTTGTGAGAGGTGGTGTGATGTGGTGGAAAGAGCCGGAACTCTGGGTCAGGTAGATCCGAGTACCCTTATCAGCTCAGCATATACTAGTTACAGGATCTTGGAAAAGTTACTTGGCATCTCTGAGCTTCAGTTTCTTTAGCTGAAAAATGGGAATAATACTTATTTGAGAAGGGTAGTATTTTGTGTGTTTTTGAGGATTAGTGTAAATCAAGCACTTATAAGGTATAGTGTTTCAAGCATGTTGTTGTCTATCATGTACTCAGGTGTGTGTATGTGTTACTACCACTGCTACTACTGTCTACCTGCCGTTACTCCTGCTACTCCACCACTGCTGCTTTATCTTCTACTACCACATACAGTACAATATTTATAGTGAGAGTGTATGTTTTTGAATTGTGCTATGGAAATAACTTTGTTGAAATAGTCTTCCTTGAATAAAGATAATTGCCCCCAAATGCAGGGGCAGTAATGTATACTGTTTATCTGTAAGTCAGATTTTAAGAAACAGCAGGTCTTATTCTACTGTGTATTTCCATATTCTCTAACATAGGGCTTATGTGTAGAAATTACTTAATAGTTGTTTTTTGAGTTGAATTGAACAGTATAGACTTAATATGATTTTGAGGGCTAAGATTTAAAAATTCATGCCTGTTTATGTTGTGTTTCTTTAGATAATTTCTGCTGCTGAAACACTGACATTGCATCCATCTAGTAAAATTGCTAAAGAAAACCTTGATGTATTTTGTGAAGCTTGGGAATCTCAGATTAGTGACATGTCAACATTGCTGAGAGAAATCAATGATGTGTTTGAAGGAAGGCGAGGTGAGAAACTGTCCACATTTGTATGATATTTTTCCTTTATATATTATTATTTTAATGTAAGTATATTAGTTTTTTAATATGAAGCCTCAGATGCAAAATTAATTATCTTATTATAGCCCAGCTGAATTATTTCTAGAATAAAATATCTGCCATAGAAAAATGATAAAATATTTTCTCTTTATTTTTAGTGTCTAAGCAGTACAATTTGTACTATAGCCTAGATTTCTCTGAATTAACATTCTAGCTTTCCTATTGAAATGTCATTTTTTATTCTAAATTGTTTTTAATTTTAATACAAAAGCTCTTCTATAATACAGAAATTCTCTGATTTAATCCTACTAACTTCATAATGAAATGAATGTAGTTATTTGATTTTTGAATTGCTTTCCTTCCACTTGGATGGAATCTCTTTCCTTGATGACTACATAAACTTGGAATATTGCCTGTGGTGGGTAAGTTCATTGGTATTTCTACAATATGTAGACTAGTACCATACATTGTATAGGAAGGCATCATTTTTCCTCATTATTTTCATATCTACTGGGAAGTTTATTTTCCATTGTATTGTGTGTCCTGTTATTTGTTTATATATTTTATGTATATACACATATATATTTTTTCCTTTGGATGGCTTCTATTAGTGTCAAATATCTATTAGTGCATGATTAAAAAAATAAAGTGTCATTTAAAGTCATAATATCAAACTCCATATTTATTTTTACTGAAGATGAATATTTAAACACCTCATTAAAAAGACCCATTCAAGATAAATGTTGATTTGCTTAAAAATCAGGGAATGATAGACCTTCTAGTTATAACATTATTTGTAAAGTACAATAAATGTTTACTATGCTTTTACATTTAGAGATTTCTGGAATAGCTTGTATGAATGGCATATCACTTTGAAGCTTTGATAAAGGATTTATAGTTATAGAGATTTTTATATGAGACAAATTTCATATGTTAAAAGGTTAGGTCTACATTTAGGAAAGTATAGTCACTTAGCTGTAGGGATTTTTAGGAAATGAAGAGAAGTGGCTTGGTATGGTGAAAGGACATCTGGTCTGGGGGAGCCAGAGTTCCTGCTAGGCCCAGCTCCTTCTCTACCTGGACTCAGGCAAGTGCTGCCTCTGAGTGTCCTCAGCTCAGTAAGGAAGGCCATTGTCTGAGATGGTTTCAGGGCTCCTGCCAACTCTCAAAGTCTTTCGTGAGCACTCCCTGAGGTCTGTGTCCTTTTGAGCTCTGGGCAAGGAAGATTCCATGAAAAATAAAACCACAGGCTACAGCTAGTGTCTATGTGCGTAACATTATAAATATGATAATTCAGAGGCATATAAACTGTAATAATATAAACATACAAATAAAATAGGAGAAATTACCATGTAATGTTTCCATATTTTATTTATGATAAAACTGAGGTTTGAAGAAGTAAACAGTGTCCCACAGTAAAGCAGCTACAGAGACCTGGGAGTTATATTCCATCTAAATGATGCCAAAGATAAATATTATCAACCACTCATACTTTTTTACTCAAGTAGTTAAATTCCACTCTGGCATTACAGTATTCTGATAAGAATGAACTGATTCTGTGAAAAATGCTCACAACTGCCATTGTGGGGTTTTATTCTTGCCTTTGAATTCTTTCCAGAAATGGCTGGGAGATCCCAATCTTAGGCAGCTCAGAAGGTACAGAGCAAGGAGCAAGCAGTTGAGGGCCAGAAGACTGGATCCTTGTTTTGGTCTACTACTTATTAGCTGAGGATGGGGCTGGCTAAATTATAGAAGATATAATTTGGTATAATAATATATTAGTAATGGCGGGCTAGGCACATTACCTGGTCCTTTGATTTTCAGTTTCTTTATGGCCGTAAATGAAATAATTTGTCATGGTACTGGCAATATAATAAATGGCAAGTAATGTTTTTACCATTTGGTGACCTTGAAGAAGTCCTTTAACCTCTCTATTCCTTGCCGTTGCT